>NC_061157.1:5510341-5562841 GCF_022113875.1 Hydra vulgaris | reverse complement strand
TAAATACTGACCAAGAGTCAAAAAACTTATTGTAATACTGTATAATGCCATATTATTTTTACAAAGATGTCTGGCTATGAAAATAGCTGTTTAACAAAAGGTAGATTTTAACAAAAGGTAGATTTTAACAAAAGGTAGATTTTAACAAAAGGTAGATTTTAACAAAAGGTAGATTTTAACAAAAGGTAGATTTTAACAAAAGGTAGATTTTAACAAAAGGTAGATTTTAACAAAAGGTAGATTTTAACAAAAGGTAGATTTTAACAAAAGGTAGATTTTAACAAAAGGTAGATTTTAACAAAAGGTAGATTTTAACAAAAGGTAGATTTTAACAAAAGGTAGATTTTAACAAAAGGTAGATTTTAACAAAAGGTAGATTTTAACAAAAGGTAGATTTTAACAAAAGGTAGATTTTAACAAAAGGTAGATTTTAACAAAAGGTAGATTTTAACAAAAGGTAGATTTTAACAAAAGGTAGATTTTAACAAAAGGTAGATTTTAACAAAAGGTAGACTTTAACAAAAGGTAGATTTTAACATTTTGCCAAATTATACTTTTACTAGATTTGAATTATAGTAGAAGCACAATTCTCAAGTATTGAGTAAAAAACTTGTTATTAAAACAGCATTGTTAAATTAAAGCTAATTTTCGAAATTCAGCCAGCTAAGCGATATTCAACTAAATTTCCCACAGGTAATAAAGCCTTTGGCTTGGCAATAATAAATAAACCTAATCAAGTCTTTGGTAAGTCTTCGGTAATCAAGTCTTTGGTAATCAAGTCTTTGGTAATCAAGTCTTTGGTAATCAAGTCTTTGGTAATCAAGTCACTGTAGAACACTGTAGAACACTGAATTTATGCAATTGTTTTTGAAAAAACTAAAGATTAGAACGAAGAAACTAAAAAACAGGTGCTTTATAACATTTTAAAGTTGTATCATGGAACATTGTGTTAAACTCAGTACTTTGATGGTCTAGCAAAGGAACCGTTATAACCAATTTAAAATAATAGAAAATACAATTTTTAGGCTTGTTTAAAGCATATTTGAAGGTGTTGATCAACAACATTTTTAAGTGGAGACAAACATTTTTTAATGCTTGAATAAAATTCAAACTACAAAAAAAATTATTTTTACTTGTCTGCACAATCATGCAATTAAAAACATTTCTAGTTATAAAAAGTGAAACAATAAAATCAAAAGTTGTTTTAACTTAAGTAGAAAAGAAGCAGTAGAAGAGGTTCCACAATTAAATGTTGATATTTAAAAATATTCCTCAAGACAGAAAACTACAGAAATAACTTTTGTAAAGTATCCATGCCATGATTTCACATTTATTCATAATATTCAAAGAAAAATCATTAATAGCTTTTATTAAAACATTGTGTAGAAAAGGGCAGCAAAAACATTTTAAACTTTTTCATAACTTAAGAAGATAAAGAAGGCTCTTTGACAACAATCAGGATAATAAATTTCAGAAGTCTCATATGGGGATGAATTTGGCCAAAATCTAGATAAAGAAATTTAATTTTTTTGCCACAAAAGCTTAACTATCCACACTAAGGAGCAAAGAATAGATTTTATTGATGGAATTTTAAACTTCTTGTATTAAGTCTCTGTCTTCCTTTTTTGTATCCAAAGGATATTACAATAATAAAAATTATACACCATTAATATTTGGTTGCCTAACTTTAAAAGAAGTGATGATTTTCTCCATTATTTCTCTCCTTACGGACTAACTTAAATTTGTATTTTCTTGCAAAATTTTGAAATAAGCGGCTATATTCTAAGGATAATAAAAAATAAATTATGCAGGATGTATGTTGAAAGGGCAGTCCAAATTTAATTTTTCATATTTGAAACTTTTTCTTTCCTTTTATAATTCAAAATGCAAGTTATTAAAACTCAATAAAAATTTTACTCAGGGTGTATGAAAAAAGGGAAGTCCAAAGTTTGTCCTAACTGAAATAATAATTTTTATTTTTTTTTTAAACTAATAAAAGAAAATATTTAAATAATTAAATTTTACATAATAAAATAAAAAAAGATAATTCAAGTTTGTAGTTGCAAACTGCAATAAGAAAAATGCAACTCAAAAGTTAGTTTAACCTCCATCAAAATATTTAACTTGACTTAAGTATTAATCACAAAATTATGAAACCGAAATACAATTATGAAGTCTGGTTTAAAATTTCTTATTAACCATTTCAGATAATTAACAGTGCATAATTTTGCTTAGTTATTATTTTATTCCAACAATATATTCAAGTTAAAAAACTTTTATTTGATTTTTAGCATTTTATTTGATTTTTAGCAATTAAAAGCATGTACATAAATAATGGTGTGTCATAATTTGTCTACATAATTTGTCTACATGCTTTTAATTATTTTAAAATATTTAAACAAATAAAGAATAAAATAAAGATCTTTTTTTATAATCTATTAAAATAAAAATATGCAACTTGTTTATCATCTAGTTCTTGAAAATGTTTCAAACAAACCTTTTTTGCAAGCCTTTCTACATATGTTTGTGTCAATTTGTGCACAATCTTGTTCAATCTGCTTAAGAAGTTCATTAATTGATTTGTCAACAAATCAATGTATGTATCAGTTGTATACAATATTTTTTTAAGTAGCCTCAAAGGAAGATGTCCGGATTAAAGAAGTTGGGTAAACAAGCAGACTATTTTTTTGGCTATTTTATTTAACAATGGATATGTATACCTTGTATATCTATCCATTGTTGAAGAAACTATCAATCAAACCAGCTTTTTACTTGATATGAAAAATTGGCAGATGTTACATATTGATAAAAATATCACATTGTTTAATTTAAGTTGATAATAACTCTTGATGGAAACATCAAAAAAGTTTAGACCATCAGAAATTATTCCACACCATTACTTCGTTTGAGTTCGGCACAGGTATTTGTTTGTGCTAATTAGAGTGGCTCATTAGCAGCAATTATAACAATTTATACTTTTAATACAATTTTTTAGTTTCAATTGTCTGACTAAATACCAAATATTTATCAAACTTTGACAATCTGATATCACATAAACCCTTTCATCAAAATCACATTCATTTTGACTATAGTACTGGACTTAGTCTGACTCATTGAAAGCTTCTTGACAGCTTCTGGCAGATTCTTCTTGACAGCTTAATAATAAATGCTTGCGCTCATTCACATTTTAATAGTACCCTTTAGAATGGAAAAATCAGTGTTTTTTTTTACCATTTTTCTAAAATAAAAGTTTTTTATTCTAATTCACTTCCAACAAGTCTTTAATCAACCACAATGAAGTTGGGAGTTACTAGAAAACAGAAAATAGAATTAAAGAGCAAGGAAACTGTTGAGAGAAGAATTGAAAAGTTGCAGGTTGTATAAGTCAGGAAAACATGAAGATGGGAGAGAGTTCCAAAGGGTTACAGTGCAAGGTAAAAACTAAACGAATAAACTTATTAGAGCATGAAATAACTTTCATGCTCTAATAAAAAGAATAACTTTACTAAATGAGTCAAGCGAGAATGAGTTTTGGTTTATGGAACTAGAGATGATGGAAGTAACCATGATGGTATTTTTAGAAATAAGAAAGAAACTCAACTTTACGATGATGGGAGAAAGGTTCAAGTTTGCCAAATAAAGCAGGTCAAACTATGTTTACAATGCATTTTTGTACCTTGTTAAAAGAGAAAGAGTATCATTAAATATAATATTATTCCATACAGGCTCAAATATAATATTATTCCATACAGGGACCAATAAGAGATATCTAGAGGTAGAGATTAGAATCAGGAGTAAGATTACGCCATGCACTAAAAAGAGAAGCATTCTTAGGAGATGAGATTGCTAACTTACCAAATGATTGTTTGCTAAGTTAGCAATTTCACCCCCTAAGAATTAGGAGTATTACTGGCCTCTCATAGTTTCTATAAGAGGTCAGTAGTGAACAATAATTTAAGAAGACATAAAGAAGAGGACTCACTTAGAGGGTTGCTATTTATTAATATAAGAATGTTGACGGTATTGCGATTACAGTAAATAACTAAGTTTTGTTGTTAAAACTCACCAGTTACTGCAAGCCCCAATCTGTTACAGAAGTAAGAGCAGATTTAAAATTGACTGCTTGTTCTAAGCAATCAAAGTAATCTAAAACAATCAAGAGAAGATATTTTATCAAGACAGAAGTATAAAGTTGAGTCATCAGCAAATTAGATGTAAGATTTTCTAGTTCATTAATATTTTTTGTATAACACGGACTCCATGCTTAAATTGAAAACTATAAATTTGGTCTAACATATACAATGCAGTGTTTTTATTAGATCTTTAATCTTGTACTTGAATGTATTATATAGTAGTGAGAGCATACTATTTGCTTTAGAGGCTGCATATTTTACTTGTTTGGCCCATTTCAAATCAATTGATATAAAAACAACAATGTCTTTTTCTAATTTTTAATTTCCATTAATGTACTGTTATTGCTCATATAATACCAATATTCTTTATTATTTGAACCAAAGTGTATAATTTTATACTATTCAAAATCCTAATTTCCATTTTATAGATCATTCCTCCAGTTTATTGTATCATTTTGAAACAATTGTGAACCATTTTGAGAAGAAATAGGTGCAATTATTTTATTATCATCAGCATATAAACGACATTCATTAACAAAATTTTATGGTGAATCATTTATAAGTACCAGAAAAAGGAGAGGACCTAGAACAGACCCTTGTGGTACACCACTAAGTACATCAACCCAATTTGTCACACTTTCACCTAAAACCACTGGTAGTTTTCTGTTACCTAAGAAACAGACTATCCACTTAAAAAGTTTATCAGAAATACCAGAAGTCAATAACTTGAATAATAACTTTACATGTAAAACACTATCAAAAGGTTTTTTTTTAAAGTCTGTGTACAATACATCTACCAGTGTTCCATAACAAAACCCATCTGTTAAAAGATCTTGGTATTCTAACTTTATTATGAGATAAACTTTAAAGGTTTAAAATTATGAGATAAACTTTAAAGGTTTAAAATTATGAGATAAACTTTAAAGGTTTAAAATTATGAGATAAACTTTAAAGGTTTAAAATTATGAGATAAACTTTAAAGGTTTAAAATTATGAGATAAACTTTAAAGGTTTAAAATTATGAGATAAACTTTAAAGGTTTAAAATTATGAGATAAACTTTAAAGGTTTAAAATTATGAGATAAACTTTAAAGGTTTAAAATTATGAGATTTTAAGAATAATTATGTCTTAATTAATTGTTGAACAGCTCTTGTTTATCATAAAACCTTTTTAAAAATCATAAAAAGTTTTTTTGAAAATAAATTAATTTATATCAGGTGTTGCATAATACAATCAGCTATTATTCTTTTTAACACTTTACACGGCATTGAAGTTAACAAGACTGGTCTGTAGTTTGATGCTTTTATTTGCTTCCTTTTTTAAAAAGTGGCATTACATTTGCAATCTTATGCATATCTGGTAGGGTACCTGTTTCAATCAATTTTTTGAACACTAAGTATAACAGATATGATATTGATGAGCTGCATTCTTTCAAAATATAACGATAAACAAAATCAAAACTGACCTATTTCAACTTATCAAGTTCTTAAAGTCTTGTTTGAACATCATTTTGTGTTATTAGAACTGTGTCTAATAATAAATTTAAAGGTTTTTTAAATTTGCAATTCAATAATACTTGTATCATTATCATAAATATACACAGAATTTATTTAGTTCTATATTTAGTTCAGTAGCGAATTGATCATTTATGATTTCACCATTTTCATTTTCCAGAGCTCACTGTTTTCACTGTTTTCTTTTTTTTGATATACTTATAAAACAATTTAAGATTTGATTTGAATTTGCTAGCTACAGTACTTTCTGATTATTTTATATTGTTCTTGATATCATTGTTTTTAACTAATCATATTCAGTTTTTGTTGATTCATATATTATTTTTATTTCATATTTTATGTTTCAATTTAGGAGTAATCTATATACCTATATGTTTTTATTCCTTCTATTTTGATAATTAATTCTTGGGATAAAATAGTTCAGTTTTATAATCTATAAATAAAATAAATTATACATTTTATTCATAAATTTACTTTTAAATCCATTTTGCCAATCCACATTGACATGACATGAAAATAATTCATAACTTCCATTTTGATATAATTTAATTTCTTATGTTTTTTAGAAGACGATAAATGATTCATTAAATGTAAGTCTAATCATTAGAATGATTAGATAACTTTGATGACCCTTTTTGATTGTTTTTTTTTTGAAGAGGACGTTTTTCATCTTCAAAAAAAAAATAATTATTGAACCATTAACAAAAATTTACTCTGGGGGAAACTTTTCTAAGTTTCACAAAAGTTTGCATTATTGGACTTCCGCCCTTTAAACATTCACCAATTCAATTAATGAAAATAAATAACTGATTACTTGTTGTTGTTTTTGTTGCAAGATAAGTACAAATAAACAAGCTGAACTAAATTGGGTGCTGATATAAAAAATAATAATGCAAAAGAAATTATTTACCTAGTTCTAGGCCATATGATCACCTGCTAACCGTACAACGCGTGTAAAATACTTAATTTCTTTCAAAGAAATATTTTTCACACTTTTATTGGTATTATGCTTTTTGTGTTGGTATTATGAACACATTAGAAATCTGATTTCTTTCATAAACGTTTTTCGTAGAATACATTAAAAATTATGCATATATATGTAGAGTTTGCTATGACAATGTTGTCATTATTTAGTTTTTTACACTCTTCTCTCAATAGTTTTATAAACAATCAAAGCAATAGTTTTGATTTGTACCATTCAGATTCAGTCACATTCGGATTTATGAATACATTTTTGTAGGTTATATCTTTTTTATTTCATTGGCATTTTTTAAAACTGAATTTTGTTTTGATTTATCAATAAAAATTAAAATATAAGCTTTACACCCACTTTGACTTTAATTTGATAAAATTAATTTCGACAATTACATAGATATTATATATATGGCTTTCTTGACACCCTTGTACAAAAATTCTCTGGCCCTGACAATTTATGTATACATATATATATATATATATATATATATATATATATATATATATATATATATATATATATATATATATATATATATATATATATATATATATATACATATATATACATATATATATACATATATATATACATATATATATATACATATATATATATATACATATATATATATATATATACATATATATATATATATATATATATATATATATATATATATATATATATATACACACATATATATGTATATATATATGTATATATATATATATATATGTATATTTATATATACATATTTATATATAAAAAAATTGCTACTTGATTTTCTACTAATTTATTATATATATTGATATTTAATTTATTATTAATATTATATAATAAATTAATATTTATTATATATATTATATGTAATAATATATATTATTATTATATATATATAATAATAATATATATTATTACATATAATATATATAATAAATATTAATTTATTATATAATATTAATAATAAATTAAATATCAATATATATAATAAATTAGTAGAAAATCAAGTAGCAATTTTTTTAATTTTACAACTTCTACAAGAGGTAGCATATCTTTGTGCTGAAGTGAAGGACACTTACAATATGAAGACTTTTGACCAATAAGTAATTGGTTTTCATATACTCTTAGTTCTGAAATTGACAAAGGATTTGACAAGATATTGACAAAAGTTTCAAAACCTACAAAGCAGATTAAACAACTAGCTCAAAAAACTGCACAACCAAAGAAACAGAAGGTGCATGAAGGAGCAAGGAGAAATAAAGTTGAAATCTACAGGAAGCGCTAACAAAGAAACTGTCAATATATTTGCATTGCGTCTTTAATACTACAAAGAACAATATTATAGAATGTATTTTGCTTTTGGGATTTAATAAATTTGTCAAGTGTTGAAAAAACAATATTATAGAATGTAATTTATTTTTGGGATTTAATAAATTTGTTAAGTGTTAAAAAACAATACACGAAAAGATATTTGTCATTCTATATCTTTGTTTGTGTTGACATGAAGGGTACAATTGATCGCCTTATATTACCAAACACATGGTCTAAAAAATATTTTTTTAATATTAGAATCAAGAAAAGCAAACTGGATGTCATATAAGTAATATTTTTCTCTTGGCATGTCATTAAATAAAAATTTTTGCCAAAGAGTTTATTAGTGAGGCAATACTTTTAACTTAGAAATGGATACAAACAATATATTGACATTATTCAGTCAATTGTCAGTCTTTAAACAACAATCTATTTAGTTTAAATTTTATTTATATCATATGAATTTGTGTCAGCCACTGAATAGAAAGAAACACTGATAGTATTTAACTTGCTCTTAAATCTTTCTTTAGCAAAGTTCAATCTTCAATTTCTTTTACTAAGTATTTAATTAAAAAGAATTAAATCACATGATAACATTGATGAGCAAAATCAAAACTCAAAATCACTTGTCTCAATGACTTGTACTTAATTATTGTACTTCTACAGGAAGCCATATATTTAAATGTTTTATAGATTTTATATTTTTTATTATTGGCAATTATTTTCTAAATTAATTGATCAGGGCATTGCCAAGAATTTCATTTGTTTACTTACTAAAATACACACTTTGATACTTTTAACATAAGCAATGATGTACCACAAAAAACTCTTTCTTTTTTCAAATTTTAAATATGGAAACTGTCATAATATATTGAAATTTTTTTTTAATATTAGAAGCAAAGAAAAGCAAATTGGATGTCATATAAGTGATACTTTTCTTTTGGCATGCCATGAAACAAAAAAAATTTAGAATCCTACTATTTTATTTAATGCAATGAACTTAGTGTGCATAATGTTTAATCCAATTTATTTACTTAGTTTTTATTTATTTTTTGATAAATTTAATTATCTTGGTCACCTAATTAAAAATGATTTAATGATGCAGATATAAGTAGAGAAGTTAAATATTTTACAGTTCTAAAAATAGATTTTTGCAAAGCTTTTTGGGATCGAAATGGGGACAAACATTACACAGAAACAAAAGAATTTCTTAAAAACGCTAGTGGTTGTGGGATTGATATTCGGACAAACAAACAATTTGACGTCACCAAAATGGTACCCTATTAAAATGTATTTTAGCTATGATAAGTGTTTAGGTTTTACAATGTGTTTTCCAAACTTTTTTTACTTTACATACTTTATTGTTTTACTTAGCCAGTACTAATGTGGCTGTGCATACAATAAACAGTACTATTATTTCATTGTGTTAAACTTAACTATGAACCTTATGTAGCTTTGACTGTCTGTACTTATTGTCCGAATCAAATAGATAAATAAAAAAACACAAAAAAAAAATACAATAAAAAAATTACTTGACTTACATTTTATAAAAAGCCACTTTTTTTCTTTTATTTACTGATTTCACAGAACAAGAGCAAACAATAAACAAAACAATGAGCCCAGTCAGTAAACCAGAAGCACCAACAATTCCCAGATAGACAGAATTCTGTTTAGCACGAAGTGCGGTAAGCCAAATAGAAACTTAAAAAAAAAAACTCTCATAACCATAAAAAAAAATCTCATAACTATATATAAATCTCATATACTAAAAATCTCATAATCTATGGAAAAACATGTTTAAAGTTATTTTTACAAAACATGTTTAAAGTTATTTGTACAAAATTAGGGTTCGGAAAAATTTGTATGTGCAGATATTTGACGATAAATTCTGCGCATATATTTGCATAATTATGAGTGTAACTTTTTTCCGATTTCAAATTATCAAAAAATGTTAAATTGTTTTGACTAGACAGACAGACGAAAAAACAAATTTTAATTCTAATTTTTATAAAATCTTTAATTAATGCGCTTTTGGAACAAAAAAATCATCAGTTTTAATAGTGGAATTAAAAGTTAACAACTTTTAATTCCACTATTAAATTTCTTTAATTAAGGCATTTTTATAGATAATAACTTTAAGTTAGTAATTATAAAAGAATTATAAAAAAGAAATCGATATGAAATTAACAAATTTTTTTTTCCGAACTGGAATATCTCTTCATCTTGTTGAATCTAAAGCTTTTAAGGATTTGATCAAAGCACTAAATCCATCGTCTGCATCGTCAATACTGTGTGCAAAAACGCTGTCAGGTTCGCTTTTTGATAAAAAGTATACAGAATGCTCACTAAGTTGGAAGAAATTTTCGAATCATCTGAAAATTTAACGCTTCTTTGTGACGGTTGGACAAATATTGGTGGCGATCATATAGTAAATTTTTGTATCAAGACACCAAATGCAAAATCGTTTTTCTATACTTCAATTAACACATCAGGTATAAATCAAAATGCTGCAGCTGTTACTGGTGCAATCATTGAAGTAATCAAGACTTTCGGTCCATAAAAGTTCAGACGCATTATCACGCATGACAAGCCTAAAGAATGTAACAAACCTAGAGCTGAACAGGCAACAAATGGCAAAAAAAAAAAGTTCAAACAGGTAGTAAAGATTGTCTAAAACTTTGATATTTATACCTATAAAGGAGATGTGCGACAAACAATTACTTAGCCTTAATCGTGATTTTTGTTGTAATTAACTTCTTAATTGATTGAATAGTTGTTAAAAACCTATCCAATAAATTTCCAAGAGATTAAACCACTTCGATTACAGCTTTCAGAGCTTACAAATTACATTTTGAAAATGTTTTTGCAAAAGCGCCATTTTGACTTGCTGTTGGAATAATTATACAACAAAGACTATATCGGATTTGAAATCACTTTCGGCTTCATTTTCCCTCCAGCTATTATATCTCTTTGATTTAACTTGCTGAGGAGGAAAATGCATCTTTGAAAGAAATTGCTCCAAAAACAAATTCAGCGGCTGTTTTGACGCAAATTAAATCAAATGGTTTCTGGGATAGTTTGGAAAAACTTGTGAAAGATATCGAATATCCTTCTAACATCATTAGAAGACTTGAAAAAGATAATGCTCCATTAGCTTTGGTGTAATATTATTTTGGTAAAATGTACAAGAAATTCGCAAATGAGAAAAATATTCAGGAAATGGTTATGAAGTGCTTTAAATTCCTTATCACCTCAAATATGAAAATTGCTTATATGCTGACACTGAAATATGCTGCAGAAGGATTCTATTTTGGTGAGGATAAGACTGATATAACCAGTTTAATTTCAGAATTAGCCTCCAAAACAAATCCAACAGTTGCTGAGACAGTTGAAAGTGAAATGATTGGATTTGTTGAAGAAATGACAACACTGACAGAAAAAAAAAAGACACAATTTTTAAAATAAGTGCAAAGAAATATTGGAACATTGTTGGTCGTCAAAAATATCCAGCAGTCTTTGAGTTAGCAAAATTTATTGTTGAAATAATTTGTTCACCAGTAACAGCAGCAAGAACTTGGTTGATTTTTTGATTTATTCATTCACGATTGAGAAATTGCTTGAAAAGGCAAATAGCGTTTTGTTGGATACATTAGACAAAAAGGACTACATTTTAGAGGAAGGGGCAGTTCACAGCAAGTTTAAGTGTGAAGAAATTATAAATGAGAAAATGTAATTCAAAAATAAATTAAATTGTTAAGTTTTGTGATATAGAAATTTGTTTAAAAATCATGAAAATAATTTGAAATATTTACTAATAAAATTATGTACAGAAAATCAAATAAAAAATTTCTTTTATATTAACTTTAAATCGCCTGCATTTGATTTAAAAAAACATTTTCTTCTTTTTTTTGAATTTCATATACCACATTTATCTGTTAAAAAACATTTTCTTCTATATATGACAATATTTAGTTAATTTCATATACCACATTTATCTGTTAAATTTGTATGCACATCATGTGCATATTATGCGCATAATTATGTGCATAGCTTTTGAATGGTATGCATATATATTCGTGGATATGCGCATAAGTTCTGAACCCAAAACATTTAAAATTATTTGTACAAAATATGTTTAAAGTTATTTGTTCAAATTGTACAACTAATAAAATCAGAAAAAGTGTCAATTGTTTTAAAAGTTCAGAAAAGTTAATTTCGGATAAAAACCTTTTAGATAAAAAATATTTCAGAAAAAAAAACTAAATAAAACTAGAAAGTGAATCTAAATAGGCCAAGACATCTGCTAGATATCTAGATTGGTGAAGATGTGTGGTAGATGTCTAAATATGTAGAGATGTGTGATATCTACATATACAGAGTTATCACAGATAAATCTCAATATGTAGAATTAGATTAAAAAAAAGATTTATATAATAAAATCTTTTCGATGAATCTTTTTATAGCCTGTCACGAACTGTAATTGCAAAAAATTTACAAGAAAACTTAAGATGATAAATTAACACTTGATATTAAGCAGAATATAATTTTGTTTATAACTACTCATACCATTTTCAATTACACAACTATACAACTAACAATTACTCATACAACATTCAAGACCACAGATGAACAACCTTCAAGACCACACATGAACAACTTTCAAGACCACACATGAACAACTTTCAAGACCACACATGAACAACTTTCAAGACCACAGATGAACAACCTTCAAGGCCACACATGAACAACTTTCAAGACCACACATGAACAACTTTTAAGACCACACATGAACAACTTTCAAGACCACACATGAATAACTTTCAGGACCACACATGAACAACTTTCAAGAAAGAAAAGCAAGTATAGAAGGAATAATACCAAGGTGATGCTTTAGATGACCTGAAGTCAAGAGACAAATTTAGAATAAGAGCATTTATACCTGTGATGGTTACATTAGAGTCTGGAAGAGACAGCCTCAGTATACAATAATGCTGCAATAAAACTTTCATTTTTAACAAAATTTGAAGCTGCAGAAGATGAGATTTTGAAGATGAAAACATAAATGTTGTAGAAGAAATGAAGTATTTTCATTGATATGTTAGACACAATCAAGCCTATGATTTAGCAAAATATGATCAGGTCAGACAGATCAGAATAATATTTTATGATAGTGTCCAATCAGCATTCTCTAATGTAGAAGCAATTTTAAAATTTTCTAAGTATGATTGCTGCAAATTGCAAAAATCTTGAGAAATATCTTTTTCTCAGCTAAAAAAGATAAATTATGTTCTCTCAGCCTTGTGTACATAAAAATTGACAAACTATGTTTTCTCAGTCTTATGTACATAGAAATTCCCTCAGTCTTATGTACATAAAAAAGTCATTTTTTTTCCCTCCAGTTTGAGCATTGTATATATATAGAAACACACACATATAATTTCGCTTTATTTGAGACCCAACATGATACACTTAACAACTATTGTAAAAAAAAAAAAAAACTTAAAAATTATTAGAATAAATAAAATTTCAAAGGAAAATATAAAACTATTTTTATAATTTTTTTTATCATTTATAATTATTTCTATAGAAAAAACTTTTTACTTACTAGACGAGCAATTGCAAAAAGAACAACTGCAATTTTCACCTGATGAAAAATATGTGACTAAAATAAAAGCAACAAATGAAGGAATAAAATCTAGAGAAATTATATAAGATTTAAATATTAAATAAGATATAAATATTAAACAAGATATAAATATTAAATAAGATATGAATATTAGAGATAATCACATTTTTTTTCTTCATAATTAATAAAGAATGTTTTTACCATCAAAGTTATTTGGCTCAGTCTCAGCAATGGGTTGTCTTAGCTCGGTTTCATTAGCATTGGATTTCTCTAAATTGAATATATTACTCTGTTTTTTACTTGCAGTTTGTTCTAGAGAGTATTTAGAAGTATCATTAAATAAATTATTTGGTGTGGTGGTTTGCACATTATAAGTGATTGAAGTGGTCAGTGCATTTTGTGGTTGTTTGTCTGTATTATTCAATATATACACATTTTCAAACTCTAAATTTCCATTTATAGTATGCAGATTATCTGTGAGGTTTGGAGTTTCATTACTACCAAATGCCCAAATAAAAGAAACTGGATTCCCATTCTAAAAACATTTATAACTAAAAATTATTTACAAATAACCAAGTACTACATGAACTGTTTTAAAAGTTATATACAACTTTTTTTAATTTTAAATTTAAAAGTTATATATAAACAGATGTTTATCATCATATATATATATATATATATATATATATATATATATATATATATATATATATATATATATATATATATATATATATATATATATATATATATATATATATATATATATATATACATATATATATATATATAAGCAGGGGCAATTCTAGGAATTAAATGAGACTATATACCTCAAAAAACCGACTATAACTTGAAAATCACATTGTTTGGGTTATATGACACACCCTCACACACATAGAATCGCCCCTGTATAAAAATTAAGTCTTGAAATGAGCTACTTTAAATTAATATTTAATGTGGTTCATGAGAGAGCACCATTTTAATATTTATTTCCCTCTAAAAGAAATGTTTTTAACTTAATTAAGAAATTAATTTTATACCTAATTTTTTAAAGATAGTAATGCCATAATTAATTTGAAAAAAAAAAAAATCATAATGCTAAAATTTGATATTTTTGTTAAGAAATTGAAAAATTTTGTGCATTTAAATAGCTTGTTCTTAAAAAGTAGATTTAGAAAACGCAAATCAAATTTGTCAAAAAACAAAACATAATTGTCATTATGTCATTGTAATTGTCATTATGTCCAGATTAATTGTCAATATTATGTCCGGATTAATTGTCAATATTATGTCCAGATTAATTGTCAATATTATGTCCAGATTAATTGTCAATATTATGTCTGGATTAATTGTCAATATTATGTCCGGATTAATTGTCAATATTATGCCCAGATTAATTGTCAATATTATATCCAGACTTTATCATAAATAGGCCAATATTGAAAAAAAATTATTAGACTTTCTATAAACATGATTTTATACACCTATTGCTTATATTGGATTCCTATTGGGCACAAAATAATTGAGTAGGCAATTTTTAACAAGGATTTTTAACAACCCACAAGTTCATTATTTTATATTTTACATATATATACTATATTATATATTATTATTGTGACTAAAATATTTTATCATGCATTAAATGGAGGCAGAGAGGCTAAGGCTATTGACATATCTAAAGCTTTCAACAAAGTTTGGCATGCTGGTCTTCTCCATAAGCTTATTTCATATGGTGTATCTGGGAAAGTTTTTGAGATTATCAAATCAATTCTTTCTAACCGCTTTAATAAAGCCATCCTAGAAGACCAACACACTTCTTTATTTTCAGTAACTTCTGGGGCACCTCAAGGACCTATCCTTGGTCTTGTTTTGCTTCTTATCTACATTAATGATCTTCCAGACAAATTAAAGTATCTAAAGTATCTCTTTTTGCTAATAATTCAACTCTATCCTCCTATCTTGACAAAAAGTCTTCTCTTTTCGATTGCTTAAAACAGACAGCCCATCTTGAATCCAATATCACTTGTAAATTTTAACTCCAAAAAAAATTCAGTTATTTATTGCAAAAAACTATTGTAATACTGTTGACATTCCTATATTAATTAATAGCAACCCTATCACTGAGTCCACTTCTTAATGGCTTCTTGGATTATTATTTAATACTGACCTTTTATAGAAACCATATATACAATCAGTTGTTAAATTAATATCTGTTAAGGTGGCTTCTTTTTATTATGCTTGCCATTTTCTCTATCCTGATTCCATTCTCTACCTCTACAAATCTGTTAACTGCCCTTGTATGCAATACTGTTGTCATATTTAAGCTGGTTTTTCTAATGATGCTCTTTCTTTACTACAGTTACAATGCATTTTACAAATGCATTGTAAACGTAGTTGGACCCACTCTATCTGCTAAGCTTGAGCCTTTTTCCCAGGCCTTCTTGTCAGAGGCATACAATCGCACGCCTTATATGACCACCCATATAGTTCTTTGTTTTTACAACTTGACCACGGCTCTTTGCAAGTTTTTATAATTAGCGCGTTTTGCAAGTTTTGATAAAAAATGCGTAAAAAAACAAACAAAGCAAATGTAAATGCGATTTTTAATTTAATTGATTTTATAATTACAATTAAACTGCCACAAAATTTCCTGAGTACTTTAATGCAACTTAATTAAAGACAATCATTGAAAAAAATATTCAGATTAGAGTTTAAGAATTAAGGCAAAATGAGTACAGAAGCTATCAAAAAATAATTACAAACCGTTTTATCATGGAAATATAATTTCTAATTAAAAAACTATTTACTAAAAAATAGGAATCACAATAATCTTGAAACAATTGCATCTGCCATCTATTTTTTATCCCAGGGTGTGACATATCTTTATTTATTGATGAACGTCTAATTTAAGAGAATTATGTCAAATAAAATTCAAATAACTTTTATTCTAGTTAATAAGTTATTAAATATATCTATGTTAATTGATTTATCTGCTGCTCACCTGTTGGTTAATAGAAGCTTGGTAAAATTATTCAAATTTTATTTTTCAAAAACCTTCTTTTTACACATTTGCAAAGTGCGCACAAATTAATGATAAATGCACAATAAAAAAACTTTAATATGCAAACAAACATTGTTTAATATAAGAAAATTAAAAAACAAATAAGAAAATTAAAAAAAAAGCATGCTAAATTTTATTTATAATGAATACATTTGCTTTAAACTTTTAATGTAATTGCTAAAAACATAAAAGAAACCATGGTTAAACATTATGATCACTTTTTTCAATAAAAGAAAGCAATCAAAATGTTTAAGCACAGTTTCTTTTGAAGTTTTTGCAAAAGCATTCACTTTAAGTAAAATTATGCTGTTGTGAGCGCATGCAAAGACCACGCTAAAACATAATTACTTTATTCTATATAGCGAACATATTTTTAAGTCTCTGAAATTAATTGTTTTTCATTTTAAATATGTTTTTTTTTTAATAGATAAAAAAATAATGATTGAAAAATTATTTTGAAAAAAATTGCTGAAGTAATGCATTCGTTTTGAAAAATCTTAATCAAACAGCAACATTTGCATAAGCAAAATTAAAGAAACGTGATGTCTGTCTTTTAAGAAATGCGCGCACATTTGTCGATTTGTTCCACCCTGTATCCTATTAACTTTTTAATAAAATTTTAAACTTGTACCATAAAATTTTATTAAATTTCATGGCACTTTTAAACAGCCTAAGTTACTTACATTTTTAAGCATCAATTTCTATAAAAATAAACAAAAAATGTGAGGGGAGGGGGGGACCCTTTCCCTCACAATGGATTCGCCCTTGTATTAGCCTAATTATTCATGGGAAGGAATGATAAAGATTATTAGAGTGTAATTTAAAATTGATAATGTAAACAATTAAGTTTACATTAATTAATAAATGTTTTGATTTTTTTCCTGGATTTTCCTTTATTTATTTTATCATTCTTTAAACATTTTATTTTTTTAGGTTAATTTTTGTATTATATATTATTTTAATGATGTTATTCTCTTTTCAGGTTATGGATTGTTTATTTTAATTTTAATTTGTTTTGTTTTTTTTAGAGCATTTTTTAAATGTACTAATTATGAAAACTTGCAAAGAGCCGTGGTCAAGTTGTTTAAACAAAGAACTTTATGAGTGGTCATTTAAGGCACGCGATCGCCTCCTCCGAGAAGGCCTGCTTTCCCATTGTCATAAAGTTGCATCTCTTTCTCTTTTTACAAATACTATAATGATCGTTGCTCGAAAGAACTATCATCTCTAGTTCCATCAACTAAAACTCATTCTTGTTTGAAACATCATTCAGCAAAGTCTCATTCTTTTACTGTGTCTGTCCCTGCATGCTCTAAAAATTTTTATTTATCTATCTTTTTTCCCTGCACTTCAACGCTTTAGAACTCTCTTCCATCTTCATGTTTTCCTGACTCATACAATCTTCAACTTTTTAAGTCTTCTGTCAACCGTTTTCTATAACTTGCTGGGAGTGAATCAGAATAAAAAAATATATTAATAGCAGTTCATTTTTAATTTCAGATGAATAGAAGCATCACACCTCTTCTTCATCTATTAGGCGTAGATGTATTTATAATACATTGTTTTCAGTTTAGAATGTTGAATGCTGGATCTTCTAGACTCAATCCATGACTTTTGCTTGAGTCTTCTAATGAGAGTACAGCTCCAAAACTCAGTTTTATAGTTCTGAAGCTGTTAGTCAGATTTCCCAAAATCTGTTGTAACTCTCAAAGATACTGATTCCATCAAAAGTTGTAAAATATCAAAGTACTAACAGTGTCATGTTGCGCATAGATAGCATCCCTGTTTGTACTTTTGGTGTGCATTGTCGAGTTCACATTTGGAGCCCTTTGTTATGGCTAAGGGTTTATTAATAGTAACGAGGCAATTGTTGGAACTATTAAATAGTGTACTGAGCATTATCTGTGCATTGAGTCAAGTTCTTTAACAAATTTAAAAATGACTAAAATACCAAAAACTATAAAACACAAAAAAACCAAGGCAAGTTCTCTAGATCTATCATTCACTTTTGTTTTTGATCAAACAATCACATTTGTGGCCTTTTAAGTAACTTTTCTTCTGTTGAGTGTTATCTCTTGCATAGTTCACCAGACCTACTTGCTCTTTGTGAGCCTAATTTGAGTTTGGCTGTCTCATCTTGTGAACTTAGAGTTGACAGTTATCTTCCTTTTATTCATAAAGACTATAATAGTCACATGCTTGGCCCGGGCATTTACATTCGTAAGAATTCATCCATTTGTCAGGAAACTAGGTTTGAATCCACAGACTATTCTTTTATGTGCTTTTGTTTAGCACCACTTCGCTCTAATGCCTTTTGCTTTGTTCTAAATTGCTCTCCTTCATCTCAAGAATGCACTCTTTTCGATGTTATTTCTTATCAAATTGACCATGCTCTTTCTTTTTATCCTTCAGCCAATATTATTGTTGTTGGTGACCATCACACTGAATAATTTGGCTCTATAGGGGTTAAGGCCCACAACTTTTACCTTTCTCAATCTCTAACACAAATAGTCAACTATCCAACTCGCTTTCCAGACAATCCGAGTCATTTACCTTCTCTACTCGACTTATGTCTTGTTTCTGATTCTAGTCAGTGCTCAGTTTCTCCACATTCACCTTTAGATACTTCTGATCACAGTTTTAAAAAAAAATTATTTTTAATTTATTCTATTAAACTAAATTATAATTTTTTTAAAAATTTTAAAACTCTTCATTTTAGAATTTTTTTTACTGCTAAAATTTTCAAACTATGTTAAAGTAAAAAAAAAAAAATTAATAAATTTAATTCAAGTTACTTTAAAATCTTTGTATTACATATAACTTTGTTTTACATTTCAGTTTTGAAATTTCTTTTTAACAAAAGTTCTTTATGATTAATTTTTTGAATTGATCATAGACTGAACGTCGATTAAAAATGATTAACTAGTTTATTAATAGTAAGCAAAGATTTTGTTAAAGCCAAAATGTTATAAAAAAAGGTAGTATTATTTATGTTTTGGCCATTAAAGTGAAAAACTTCATAGTTTTTAACGCCATTTTTTTTTTCTCGAGGTAAGTTCCAGCTCTATTGAAAGTTACATTTATTCCGGTGACGCTTTTTCATTTCACAACAAAATCTCATAACAAGGCCTGCTATCTCACTCTTCTTCATCATCAGAATCCCCTTATCATCACTAAGAAAATCATGGACTCTTTCCATGATTTTCTTAGTGATGGCCTTTGGGTAGAAATCTTTCGTCTTCCAGCTGACAAATATGCTTCTTACATAACTTCTGGGATTCAGGCTGGCGTTGAATCTTTTATACCCTCTCAATGATTCCAAGTCAAGCCTCACTCTTCTCCATGGTTTTCCTCTCGTTGTGTTGCTGCAATTTTCAATCATAACTATTATTTTCATATCTATCAGCAAAACAATTCTCCAGAAAACAGATTTCTATTTACTAAAAACCATTATAAAAAGGTTTTGTCCAATGCCAAAGCCTGCTATTCTCAGGCCATGAAATCTCGAATTTCATCTCAAAAATTTGGCTTTCTTGACTTCTGGAGAAACTTCAACATTATTTATAACAAGGGTAAATCTGTTATTCTACCTCACTTGTACGATTCAGATTTTTTCACCTCACCAAAAGTTGAATTGTTGGCTAAAAACCTCTCATTAATATCATCTCTTGATTCCACTAGTCACATTCTACCTGATATAGCCAACAAACAAGTTAATTAAATGCCTCACATTCATATTACTCTAGTTTCTGTATCTAAAATGATTTCTTGCTTAGACTCTTCTACAGCCTGTGGTCCGGACAACATATCTATTATAGTCTTGCAGAAGTGTTCTCGGGAGCAGTCTTCTATACTTTCAAAACTATTTAACAAGTGCTTATTTTCGTGTTACTCCTCATTCAATTAAGTTTCATCCTATTTACTGTGACAGTTCCTAAGTGCTTCAAAAATTCTTTTTCAACTAGTTTTTTTCTTTGAATATCAGTCCTTTGGAATTCGCTTCTTTCACCTTGTTTTCCTGATTCATATAACTTGCAATATTTTAAGTTGTCTGTTAATCGTTATGCTGCTCTATAAATTTCATCATTTCTCTTCCAGTAACTTCAAACTCTAATAACGGTTGCTTGCAGCCTTGTTGGAAATAAAAAAGAAGACAAATACACGTCTATATAAAAAAAAGAAAAAAAAATACTGGTTATAATATATTTTTTTTTTTATTCAATGACACCATCTTCTAACTGTTTTTATTATACCATCTCTCAGGTTTTTAAAAAATATATTATCTAAAAATAATATATATTTTAAAATATATATTTTTAAAAAATATATTATTTTTATACTATTGTTATATAATTATTTAACTATTAGTCTACTTTTTTAACTATTATTTAAAATGGCTTACGAGACTAAAAGCTGGTATTTTGAAGAAGAAAAACTGATTAAAAAACTTAACAATAAAAAAGATTTAGCTTGTAAACTGGATTATGTGGAAAATGTTTCACCTAACAAGTTTTTGGATATAAAAAAAACATAATCAACATTTATTCATCAATAAAAATGTTTAAATATTTACAAATTATCAACATTTATTCATTAATACAAATGTAAAATGACAACTGTAAAAAGAGAGTGTATACAATTTGAAATTAAATGTGTTACTCGGCTAGATGGCATTTGTTTTAAATTAATTAAAGCCACTACTCTTAAAAAAAATTCTGGTGAAAGGCCAGAATTATCTTTTGAATATTTAACAAAATCACTGGACAGAAAATTTCTTATATTATGGGTTTTTACTTTACTAAGAAATATTATATGCAGCTCCAATTAAGAAGAAATGGAAGAAATACAAATGTTAGATTGTATTTCTTCCATTTCTGTTAGTCAAATGTTAGCCAAGAACCTTTTATCTACAGCTACTTAAGCAAACCTTTTATCTAACAAAGATACTCTTTTTATATGCTTATAAGATAGCACTTTATTTATAGCACTTTATTTATATGCTGATCTGTCAAAGACAACATACTAACTTCTCTGCAACTTTTAGAACTAAACTCATCTCTTCAACTATGTACCATGCTCTGAAAAGTGCAAAAGACAGATGTTACCCAGATGATAGTATAGGTCTCTGATTACTCTGCAGAATTTCCATTGCAGTCTTTATTTTAGCAAACAGCTTTGTGATGCTCAAATAGAGGTGCTGAACGCTGATTTAGAGGCACATAAAATATTGGAAAAACTTACACAATCAAAAGTGGGATTTGATAGTGCAACTATCAAATCCCACTTTTGTCAGTTAGTTTATAAACAGGCAAGTACAAAGCTTGCAGGAATTCAACAACTAATGCATCTTTATTTATTACATGCTTTGTGCCAATACTTTTTTAAAGATGCCAAGCAGCAGCTTGTTTTGAGGAATCACAAACATCTTTCACATGTTTATTGCAGACCTGTTTGGTTTAAATACATAAAAGGAACAAAGAAAGTGACCTTAGCAGAATTTGAGTCAATTAAAAATTACATCTACTTCCAATGTCACTGTTCAGCAATTGTCACTAAAGTAACAATTGCTGAACAGAAAATAGATGTATATCATGTCAGAGATATTACTATTGATAGGAAGGTGCAGACCATCATTTAATCAGCTACAACTTCCAATCAATGTTGCAGCGCTTTTGGCATTTCAATAAAATACATAAATGATCTACCAGAAGATTTAAAACAAGAAACAAAAAATTTAGAAATGGAAAGCAAGAGGTGTAGATGATAAACCTGTTGTTGCCCCAAAAAATAAGAAAAGTTGCATTCCAAAATGAGATAGGCCATGTTCTGGAAATAATGGAAGCACTGGGAGTCGTGTATTTCAGCAAGCTATAAAATCTGCTAACATAATGGGTGCTATTCCTGAACTCATCTGAAGACTGCATGCAATATTGTCAGTGATGTTAATCTGATTTGATATTGACTCTGACAAATTTAAAAAAACTTGTTTTAAGACTTCAGAACTGTATACACAATTTCTATTTCAATTCTATGTGACAAACATTACATAAAACTCTGATTCATGCATATCTGTGGTAGAATCTTTTAGCTTTCCTCTAGGCACGATGTAAAATAATCTCAAATAAATACTTTAAAAATACAAAGAGGACTTTGCTAGAGAATGTGACAGAAGAAAAAAAAACTAATTTTGATGGATTTCAATTTTTGAATCATTCAGATCCTTACCTTGCTCAATACTGTAAAGCAAGCAGTTCAAAAAAAGCTATTCTGCAGATGCAACTGCTTTGTTGAAAGAACCCGTCATCTTGAGCTCTTTGTGACTTTTTGATCATATTCTTTTTGTAACAAATGTTTTTTCGAACTACTGTATATGTAGGGTTTCTGGTTCGAATATATTCGTAACTGATATTTGCGAATAAATGCTCAAAATTCACTATTCGTTATTTGCAAATTGTCAATTATTTGCAAATAATTTTGGGTTTTTTTTTCCGATTTTTTGTGAGAAAATTCATTGGTTCCACCCCATTATGCATAATTCCTGTTATGCATAATTCCTGTCAGGAATTATACATAACAGGAATTATGCATAATGGGAAGACACCAATTAATTTTTAGTAAGTAAATTTTTAGTAAAGTAAATTTGCATCTGAGCGACTTAACGCTTCAACAGTTAGTTTTATTGGTTTTAATACTTCCACAAGATTAGCGTAAAAATCAAAATCTAAGCTATCGTACAGACGAATACTATCTAAATCTTCAAGTGCATTTTTATACTATTTTGAAGTAATAATGCGCGCTCTAACATCGTATCGATGGAATTCCAACGCGTTTTCACATCTAGTAACAATTCCAACGGTTTTTTATGTTGTTCGAGTTTGTGTTGTTGTAGTACATTGTTTTTAACGGTCGATTTTTAAAAGTATTTAACTACTTTATGTGGAGGTTCCAGCTTTAATTTCATTAAAGATGACAAATTAAGTGACGATGACTGGTTATCAATAGCCATATCATAATTGGACTCATCATTTTCATCATCAGTAGAATCTGGAGACGACTCTTCGTTATCAACAACCTCTGAGTTTTCAGTCTTAACGTCAATTACAGCCAAATGCAATGCGTGATTATAACACAGCTGGGTGATTGTAGGTGATTCTCTGCCTAATTTTACCATTACAGTGGCGCCATCCGTTGTGCAAGCCACAATATCAGTATCAAAATTAATGTCAAACGATCTTAGATGTTCACGAACTATCATTTGCAATGTTTTTGCATCTGCACAATGAGGAATGCAAACCAAACCAAGATTAAAAAAATCTCCACCATGTGTATAAATATTTATATTCAAATATTTTCTCATTTTTACGCTAGTTCATTCGTCCATAGTCAAACTGAATTTTTCGTTGTTCGAAAGCATACTTTTTAATTTTTGTTTCAACTCTGCTTTAGTTGCTTTGTAAAAATTATGAACTAATGTCATTACATCGGAAGGATTTTTTGGTAAAACTTTTCCTGATTCGCCAATTTTCTGACGTATGAAATTTGATTTAGTTATCGCACCAATTGAAAATTAATCTCTTCTAAAGATTCTTTTTTGATAAAATGAAGAGTTTTTTTCATGTCTTTTTGCTTGAGGTGGTTGGCTTTCTGACTCCTGCAAATCCAAATCAATTTTGTGTTTCAAAAACAAGTGATTTTTCATGCCGCTTGTTCCTCTTCCTGTATACGACAATTTTGTATTACATTCCTTGCATACAGTTTTTGCTTTGTCATTTGGATCTAATGTAAAGTGTTTCCATACCTTTGATTTGCTTTTACTTGAATTCATTTTTGTATTGAAAAAAATGCACAATTTTTAGTAAAATAAAATATTTTTTTATTATATTGCAATCAACTGAAATTAAAAATTCAATCGAAAAATTTACGTGAAGTGAAATCATAAGATTTGCGTATGCATGCTTCTACTGTGAAGCAATGTGTATTTATATACAATGATACAACGTGAAAAAACATGTATTTGATTTTGTACAAGAAATTTTTAACAATTAAATTTGAATTATGTAAATACTCAAATATTTTACAATTTAAAGGGATCCCTAAGTGCTTCTAACATATGATTTCATATGAAAGAGCATAAAAAAAAAATATGTAAGTTTTTTTTCTTTTTCAATAAATTGTAATAATAAATGCATACTAACAAAAAGCAATTGCCGAAATCACTGAGAAACAACTCCATTTCGATTTTATTTTTTTAACGTTGAAACTCGATTGTTAGCCGTTAAAAATCACGTTAGTACGTCACAACAACTTTAGAATATCTACTTCGATTTTCAAGTAAAAAAAAGTTTAATTAATTTTGCAAAAACAGTATAATAGAATTCGGTTCAAAGACGTCGTTAAAAAAAAGTTATTAAGTAATAGTTTTAATAGTTTAGAACTTATAAAAAAGTCTTACAGGGCTCGTATTAAGCGTATCGCAATCGCTTAATACGATCGCAATTGCTTTTCACACTTCCGCGATTAGTTTTTTCTTAAAATCTTTTCACGATTTGTTTTTTTTTTTTTAATTTTTTTTTTCTAGCTTAGAATTTTTTTTAGCAAAAGTAATATTTTTATCTTAAAGAACGTCACACAAAATTTATTATTCTGAATAGATAGATGAATAGATGATTTGCTCTTACGCACTGAGATTTTCTTTCAACGTAAAACATTTTTGAATTTAAATTACTTTAAATCTCTGCGTGGAAAATTTTTAAAAGGTTGTTAAAGCGAAAAGTTGAAAAGGGAAAAGACGGTTATTCGAGTTTTTTCTTCATTCTAACAAAACAACCTAGTTTTTATCTTTGTTTATCAAAATGTTTAAAATAAGGCTTAAAAACGTTAGAGCAAAAAAATTGCTGACTTTTTATTTGCTGTTTGAAAAAAAAACTAATAAAAAGAATTAATTCTAATAATTATTTTAATTAAAATTATTAATTCTAATAATTATTAATTAATATATTATTAGTTAATACTTTTTTATTAGTTTTTATTTTCAAACAGTATAAAAATGATAATAAAAACCAGCAATTTTTTTACTTTAACGTTTTTAAGCCTTATTTTAAACATGAAGTATAATTCGATTTATTAAACCAAATTTTTTTGTTTCACTTTTTATTGGAAAACAATTGAAATAGAGAAACTGAATAAAAACATCAACTTAAAAACCATTTAAATGAAAAAACTTAATTATAGTTAAACTTTTATTAGTCCTTTATTCAAGAAACAATAAATTATAAAAAACATCATTTTTAAAAATCTAATTTTTTATTAAGTTTTTGACGATGTTTTTTGATTTATTGACGATAATTTTTTAATTTATTAAAACAATTTCAATTATTTGCTTTGTTTTATTTTAAACGCATTTTATGTTATTAAACTGTATAAAACAGCAACAAAACAGCATCACGAAGTTGTTTTACATTAACACAAGCTATTTATATTTTAAAGACAACTTTTTCTTTTATTGTTGTTTTACAGTTTTTTACAATAACAATTAAAAAACACGTTTTATTGTCTCTTTAAAAATACATGTTTTATCGTCAGCGTGATTGTATTAAACAGTTTTCTATGACTAATTAAAGTGGTTTAAATATTGCAGTAACTGATCCAGGAATTTTTGGCGGAGGATGTTGAAATATTTTTGAATTTTGTACCATGTTTGCATCTCCGAAAAAAAAGGAAAAAACAAGGTCCTCAATTTCTATGATATTTTCAAGACTTTCAGATTCTGGTGGGGGGGAATGCATACCCCCATCCTCCCCCTGGATCTGTCACTGAAATATAGTAATGTTTGCTTTTTACTCTTATTTTTTCACTTTTACTTTTTTTTAAGTATCATGTTAAGTAAAAACAATTATTAAATTAATAGTATTAAATACGTTACTTGCTCGTTACACTGTAACTGCAACTTAAACTTTAAATTATAAATTAGGCTGTAAATTATAACAGTAACTTGTGCTATTTTAAATTCCGCCAAACAAGAAAATCATAAGATAACATTAATATATGAGAGATAGTATGTTAAAAGATAACAATTACGTGCTAAAGACACAATTTTACACTAACGCAAGCATTTCTGTACATCAGCGCGAGCTATAAAAGAGAGGAGGGGAACAAAAAAAATTATTTTTTTGCGATTAGATTTTTTTTGCGTTAATTCAAGCCTTGTCTTAATTTAATTTCTAATAAAATGTCTATTTAACCTTATCAATTTGAACCAAAAAAATATAGCAAAATTAACATAAATGTTAATTTAACTAAAGCATTTTACAATAATTATTTTTTTTATCAAGCGAAAATGAGAATAACCATCACTTTCGAAACCATAAAAATGACTGAAATAAATTTATTTTTGTACTTAGGAAATATTTTAAATAAATTTTAATGTGTCTAGATCAATATTCATTTATTAAAAACTGACTAAAAAGAGTTTAAAACTTGACTTCTATTCATTTTTTGCTGTGGAATTGCCCGTACAATACAAATATATAAATAAAAATTGTAAAAAAAATTTTAATATATAAATATATTTTCACAAAATGCTACAAAACTTAATCTTATAAGTAATTATGTGTTAAAAAAAAACGATTTTACTTTTAAATTTAATTACCAACTAAACATTTGCACTAATGACATTTTGTCTACTTTGTTTAATTTGACGTACAAACGTTAGTTTTTTGAGACAATAGAGTCAACAAACTTTGGACAAGATGCATTTTTTTTAATCGAAGAAAAGCGTTTTTTTGAAAAATAAATTTGTTAGTGGGTGTTCATTATTGTGTTTTAGAAAAAATAATATACATCATACATTTTTTTTTTTTAATGCTCTTTCATATGAGATCATAACTTTATAGCACTTAGGAATCCCTTTAAACAAAAATATGATTGAATTTTGATTCTAGAACAATAATTGTGTAATTACAACTTACAATCCTCGTAATTCTAGCAGGAATTCTAATAAATAACTTTTTTCTTATTTATCGTCTATATTTTTCGTCTGTATTTTCTAAGAGAATATATAACCGTAAATAACCATTAACCGTAAATTTCGTTCGCTGGGCATGTATGTGTACTAAAGTATCCCCGCTAAATTTTGAATTCAAAAATTTTATCTGTTTGTAATTCCCAACTATAATTTTTATTTGATTTATAATACGAAAACACGAGTAATAGAATAGTTATTGAAAAAAACAACCAAAATTAAAAAAAAAAACTACAAAAACGAAACTATTTTAATATTATTTGTTATTTGCAAATAGTAAGGTTCTACTAACCGATATTTGCAAATAGTAAAAAGCTTGAATAATCAGAAACCCTATGTATATGTACAGTCATAAATGTTTAACTACCTGTAGGTCTATAACATTATCATTTATGCAAAAACATAAAAAAAATTATTTTTTAAACTTTAAAATATATTTTGAATATATTATTTATAGTTATTGATCGTAGTTTTTTTTAATTTTGATTTATTATAAGGTTTTGGAAATTAGTTATTTTGACCACTTTTGGTCATGGTGGAAAAAAATGTCATCAAAGTGAGCCCAACCAAGAACTCCTAATATATTTAATTTATTTACTTAAATGAACAAGTTATAATTTCATAAACTAATATTTGGAATGTTATAAAATGGAAGTTAAATTGAAAATTTCATAAAATATAAAAATTTGCAAACTAAAAAATACTTGAATGTTTAAAAAATTTGATGGGTGTTTTTCAAAACATGTTTATTAAATATTTATTAGGTTTTATAAAAAATTATGATATTGAAAGTGAACATTTCATAAAATATAAGAATTTTAAAAGACAAAGTATTTTTAAATACTATGCAGTCTTCTCCATTTAGCCAGCGCTTTCGCGCTTGCTTATTTTTTGACAAGCGCATAATAAAACGCTTGCCAAAAAATTAAAAGCATGTTGCTTTAAATTGCAACAAAACATTTTTGTTTATTATTCAACTTTATAAAAAATGTTTTATTTTTTTATTTTATTATTTTATCTAGTATTTATTCAATTAATATTTTTATATTAAATTAAATAGCTGAAAAAATGAATTTTTTAAATTGCGCAGGCTAACTTAAAAATGACCATCCATTTTCATGCGCTTTTATACGGCTGACTATGGTGTATTAATATTATATAAGTACTATGATGTACTATTAGTTCCTATGGCAACATTTGTAAAATTAATAAACTTTAATTCTGCTGCTTAGACTTAGAGTATAAACTATTTATAACTGTTATCGAATGATAAGTCTTTAAAAGTTCAGTACTTTTTATTGTTATTATAATAATGAAAAGCAATTAAAACAAAATGTTTCAATTTTGCAAAGCATTTTATAAATATGTTAATTTATAATAAACAATTGGTATTTAATGTAGAATATGTACATTTTCTTACTATATAAATGAGTATTTATCTCAAATAAATTAAGTAATATTTAAAAAAAATTTAATGTAATTTTTAACAATTTGTTTAATTATAATTTAATTAATTACCTGAAGCCCATAAGCAAATCTTTTTATAATAAAATAATACCACTCATCTTGGTACATTGCCTTTTTTTCAAAATAATATAAAATGCGTCTTTTATTACAATTCAATATATTATTGAGATGAAGCTGACAAGTCTATGAACAAAAATTTTTTTATATAATATGCATAAACATTATATATAACAACAGCAATATATATATATATATACATATATATATATATATATATATATATATATATATATATATATATATATATATATATATATATATATACATATATATATATATACATATATATATATATATACACACATATATATATATATATATATATATATATATATATATATATATATATACATATATATATATACATATATATATATATATATATATATATATATATATATATATATATATATATATATATATATATATATATATATTTATATATATATATATAAATATATATACATATATATATATATATATATATATATATATATATTTATATATATATATATATATATATATATATATATATATATTATATATATATATATATATATATATATATATATATATATATATATATATATATATATATATATATATATATATATATGGACTACATTTAAGAAAATAATTAAGACTTATAAGTTAGAGGAAAAATCAATTTTGAACCGGGAGTCTTTATGCATAATGGCAGCAAGGACTTGGGGAGTCTGGGCATAATAAAAAACAGATTGCAAGTCATTAAACGACTTGCAATCTATTGTTGAAAGCCACATAACTATTTTTTAGACTCTGCATACCTGAAACCCACATAACTATTTTAATTTGTTTTAAAATACAAATTTAATGAAGTTGATAGTTTTTGAAAAACTAAAATGAAAAGAGAAAATAAAATACTATAGTACTATGCGGTAGTACCACAGACAAACACGCCTGGTACTACCAGGGATGTAATTGTAGTAGAACTCAAAACCTCTACCACAAGCAAGTACTCTATCACTACAACACTTTTAGAGCTAAAATTACTTGATATCCCCTGATTGAGAATAAATTTAAATTTATATCATTTTATCTTAGGATTACTGCTAAAAAAGATAGAGTTATGCTTTGCTTCTCTAGCCATGGGGATATATGAATCTGACTTTAATATCAAATTAAATAAACTTTTAGTTATCTATAATCCTACCTACCAAAAGGCTAAGAACACACAATATAACCCATTGATCTGATGGCGATCACAAATAATACCGAATATGTATTATAACTTATATTTTTAAGATCTTAACCATTTTTACATTAACTATATTACTTATATTCTTTTTATTTTTGTATCTGAAAAACAACAACAACAAAACTCTATTTATACACAAATTTCGTTCAACAACAAAAAAACACTATTGTTCAAATAGTCGCCACATAATTGTTATTTAGTTCGTTATAGCCATATTGGCGCTATTTACTGGTTATATCGATCGTGGTATCGGAATGTTGTTTTTCTTTTATGCTAATTCAATTTTCTTCCAATCATTCTCCCCCTGTTTGATAGACTCCAGTCAAGACACAATCTCGTAATTGGTCATATAAATTCTTTTTTGCCAATTTTGACTTTCACAACTCTTACACGTCCATCCTTACTTTCAAAGACTTCCATAATTCTACCAAGTGGCTGATGTCCTCTAGATGTATCTGAAAAAATTACTAACACAATGTCATTCGTTTTTATTTAGCGTTTTTTTTCTGATTCCATTTATATCTTTTAGATAAAGATGGAAGCCATTATCGCATCCACTGTTTCCAAAAATGACATAGTAGTTCTTGCACTAGACGCCAGCGCTTTTTAGGATGATAGCCTTTAGATTGAACTGAGTCAGGTGCAAAAAATGATTTGGAGTTAATGGAATATCATTTTTTATATTGGCACTCTGATATGTTAGTAGGCGAGAAATCAATAAACTCTTAGCACCTGTAAATGCAGTACAGAGTTCTTCATCTGTAACATTGGCTTTTTTGAGTATCCCAGCCATTGCACGTTTGACAGCTTTGACCGTTATTTCAAATACACCGCCAAGATAAGGTCCTAGCGGAGCATTAAAGTGCCACTTGATTCCTTTATCAGCTGTAGAGTTAGTAATTTTATCCTTATCTAAGTTGTTGACAATTTCGTTTAGTTCTCGACATCATCCAACAAAATTTGTTCCATTGTCCGTTAAAACTTCTAATGGTAATCCTCTTCTATTCACCATTCAATAAAAGGCATTGAGGAATGAATTTGTATCTCAAGATGTACTACTTGTGATAGTAAACAGGTAAACAAGCACAAGTATCTCTTTTGTAGTATCTTCCCCCTACCTTGCATAGTAAGAAATGGACCAGCAAAATCGATACCAATTCTAGCTAAATGCAGGTAGTGGATCTTTAAAGCGCATTGCTGGTAAAGGGGCCATCAGCTGTTGAGCAGGTTTACATCTTCTTAATTTATATTTGTTGCATTTTGCTTCTGCATCACGGATTTCTTCTCATCCTCGTGTTACTCAATATCGTTCTGATAGTTTTGTTAATAATTGATTTGTTCCCATCACATGATTGGCTTTGTCATGGTAATGCTTAACAATCAATTTTGTTATTGTATGTCCTCTTGGCAAAATGATTGGATACTTGACATTGTTGGGTAAGTAATGGGCATTTTGCAATCGACTGCAAGATCGCAATAATCTGTCTTCGTCAATTTGCGGATTTAAAGAAATGATTTTGCTTAATATCGATATCGGTTTTCCTTTTTCAATGTTGCTATATTCTTCTTAAAGCTTTCTTTTTGAACTTTAGCTATGATTTCTTTTTCACTTTCATGATATTCATCAGCTGCTATATCACCCTTTTTACGAAAGTCTGTTTCAAATCAACAATTTCCTATAAACCAATGGATCCAGCCGTTTATCCTGACAAGTTTTTTCCAACATGAGAACTTGTTTATATCAAGCAATTGCTTTGTTACTTCAGTGGATAATGCAAAATTCATTAATACTGGATTTTTCTTTACTTCAAATGAAGCCTCTTGTGTAACTTCAATGTGATTCTGTGGTCATTTTTCTTCTAAAGAATTAAGGAAACTTGGTCCATGTCACCATACATAATTGCTTTCTAATTCTTTAACTGTTGTTCCTCTTGTTAGTAAATCAGCTACATTAGTTTTTTTTGGTATGTATCTCCATTGTTTTAGTTCAGTCTTTGATTGAATGAATCCAATACAGTTGGCAACAAATGGTTTCAACTTTCAACTTTGATTTTTTATCCACCATAAAACATTAATCACACCATATAGTTACGTCCTTAGTTTCCAGCTTCAATGCCTTGACAATCTTCTCTGCAAGTCATAAACCGAGGACAGCTCCAAGTAACTTAAGTCTTAGTATACTAATAGATTGCAATGGACTTACTCGGGCTTTTGACATTATGTTTACACAGGTCACTTCTCCTGTGTCATAAACATTGTTGGTAAGCAACAGCACAGTAAGCTTTACAAGACGCATCCGTAAAAACATGGATAGACCTATTTGTTACTGTTGAGGTTGTTTGTAAACATCTGGGAATGTTTATTTTTGGGAGATCGTTTAGTTCTTGAAACCATTGATCAACATTATTTGCAATCCGGAACTGCATCATCCCACTCAATTCCATCAATCCACAGTTCTTGCATAACTATTTTGATTCAAATGATAAATGGTGCCAAAAAACCCAATAGATCAAACAACGTTGCCATTTTTTAAAGCAAAATTCATTTTGTATATACCGTATTTTCTTCGGTTGTTACAGAATGAAAACTAAATAAATCAGGTTTTGCTTTCCAGACAACTCCAAGTGTTTTCATTGCAGGCAATTCTCCAGAATCTAAATTTATATGTTCTGCACAATCATTTTCTGGTGTTATTTTAAGAACTTCGACCGAATTTGAAAGCCACTTTCGTGCAAAAATTCCTGCTGAACCCCATAGTAGCATGAGTTCCTTGTATAATTGAATTCCTACTTTTTCATCAACTACAGAAGTTATCGTGTCGTCCATGTAAGTTGCTTCAAGAACAGCTTCAAAAGCCAAATGAAATTTGCGTTACAAATTGAGCCATAAAAGACGCTGAGTTGATTCCAAATACAAGCCGATTAAACTGAAATACCTCAGGCTCGGCAGTTGAATCTAGGTTTCTCCATAAAACTCGTTGGTACCTTTGGTCATCTTTACGTATTCCAATTTTTAAATACATTTCTGCTATATCACAAGCTAAAGCCACTGGGTATTTTGGAAATCTCAGCAAAACAGTCACAAGGTCTTGTTGAAGTTTTGGACCTTGATAAATAACATCATTAATTGATTTACCATTATATTTTGCAGATCCATCAAACACAATTCTGACTTTTGTAGTTGATTTATCAGGACGAAGAATTGGAAAATGTGGTAAGTACCAACCATCTCCAAGATCCCTTATATTGATTTTCTCCAAGTATCCCTTTTCTTGATACTTCTTAATAATATTATTGTACTCTTCTCCTAGACTTTTGTTTTTCATTAGCCGTTTTTCCGTATTTTGTAATCTGTTTAATGCCATTGTATAATTATTGTACAAATGTCTATTACCTTTCCATGGTAATTTTAGCTCATATCTTCCGTTCTCAGTTTTTAGCGAATTAGTTACTATATTAAGGGCGGTAGAGTCTTCTGCACTTGTCATTGTTTTTCTGAATTGCATCTCTTCGTCGCCTTCAATTTCCCAACATTTTTTAATGGTGTTGTTTGCATCTTCTATTTCCTTTGTACTAGATGTTATTTTTGAAAAATGGGTTTGAAGAGATCCACCAGTACCACCAACACATGTCCATCCGAGCGGCGTGAGTCAAGCCACTGGTTTATTAAATCCTCCATTTACTTCCTTAATTGCACAGTACAGCTCAGCGTAATCCACACCAATTAGAATGTCAGGTCAGGTTTATCCTGCTACTGGTAACATGTAACCCAGTACAATCTGCTTCATTTCCTGCTGCCTTGTAGGATATGCCTTTTTAGGCAAAGGCTAGGAGATGCAAACACCAACATAAAACACCCCCTGCCTTGGGGCTCTTGGTTGAGTAAAGGCTAGAGATGGTGTCTTGATAAAAATACTCATCTTGGGCAGATGTTACATGCATCCAGCTGCTGTCTTGTAGAAGGGCTCCTAGGCAAAGACTTAAGGGGTAAACAGACTCTATCTGTTGACCAGCCTCGCACCCCTTCTTCATCTATTAGGCTAGCGCAGATGTATTTTTAATACATTGTTTCCAGTTTAGGATGTTGAACGCTGGATCTTCTTGACTCGATTCATGGGTTTTGCTTGTGTCTCTGTTTTTATGACTAGGCAACTCATTCTGTTATCTCCAAATGAGGGTACAGCTCTAAAACTCAGTTTTATGGTTCTGAGGCCGGCTGTTAGTCAGGTTTTCCGAACTCTGTGGTAGCTCTCAGAGAGGCTGATTCCATCAACAGCTGAAAAATATCAGAGTACTAACAGTGCCATGTTGCACATGGGTGGTGTCCCTGTTTGTACTTTTGGTGTGCATTGCCAAGGCCACATTGGAGCCCTTTGTTACGGCTTAGGGTTTTTTAGTGGAAATGAGGCAATTGCTTGAGCTATAAAACAGTGTACTGAGTACTATCTATGTTTCGAGTCAAGTTCTTTAACAAATTTAAAAATAAATAAAGCAACAAAAACTATAAAACACAAAAAAACACAGTCATCACTAAGTTCGCTAAACCTATCATTCACCTATATTAGTGGTCTTCGAAGTAACTTTTCTTCTGTTGAGTCTTATCTCTTGCAAAGTTCACCAGACGTACTTGCTTTTTGTGAGACTAATTTGAGTTCAGCTTACTCATCTTGTGATCTTAGAGATGATGGTTATCTTCCTTTAATTCGTAAAGACTCCAATAGTCACATGCTTGGCCTGGGCATTTACATTCGTAAGAATTCACCCATTTGTCGGGAAACTAGGTTTGAATCCACAGACTACTCTTTTATGTGCTTTCGTTTAGCACCACTTCACTCTATCACCTTTCTCTTTGTTCTATATCGCTCTCCCTCATCTCAAGACTGCACTCTTCTTGATGTTATTTCTGATTATATTGAACAAGCCCTCATTCTTTATCCATCAGCCAATATTGTCGTTGTCGGTGACTTTAATGTTTATCACACTAAATGGCTTGGCTCTAGTGTCAGTGACTCTGCAGGCATTAAGGCCCACAACTTTTGTCTTTCTCAATCCCTAACTCAAATAGTCAATTTTCCAACTTGCTTTCCAGACAACCCAAATCATTTACCTTCTCTACTCGACTTATGTCTTGTTTCTGATCCTAATCAGTGCTCAGTTTCTTCACACTCACCCTTAGGTGCTTCTGATCATGGTTTGGTCTCTCTAAAACTATTATCTCATTCTTCTTTACCATCAGAATCCCCCTATCATTATACATCTTACAACTACCTTAAAGCTGACTGGGACTCTTTAAATAATTATCTTCGTGATGGCCCCTGGGTAGAAATCTTTCATCTCCCTGTTGACAAATGTGCTTCTTACATAACTTTGTGGATTCAGGCTGGCATGAAATCCTTTTTTCCCTCTCCACAATTCCAGGTAAAGCCTCACTCTTCTCCATGGTTTTCCTCACATTGTGCTGCTGCAATTGCCAATCAAAACCATTTCTTCCATATCTATCAGCAAACAGACGTCCAGAAAACAGGAGTCTGTTTATTACTGCTGGGAACCATTGTAAAAAGGTTTTGTCTAACGCCAAAGCCCGCTATTCTCAGATCATGAAATCTCTTACTTCATCACAAAAATTAGGCTCTCTTGACTTCTGGAGAATCTTTAATAGTATCAATAATAAGGGCAAGTATGTAATTCCACCTCTTTTGTATGGTTCAGACTTTGTCTACTCACCTAAAGACAAAGCTGAATTGTTTGCCAAGAACTTTTCATCAATATCATCTCTTGATGCTCCTAGTTGCGTTCTACCTGATATAGCCGTCAAACAGGTTGATCCATTGCTCGACATTCGTATCACTCCAGCTTCTGTATCTAAAGTGATTTCCCGCTTAGACTCTTCTACAGCTTGCAGCCCGGACAACATACCTGTTATAGTCTTGCAGAAGTGTTCTCCAGAACTGTCGTCTATTCTTTCAAAACTATTCAACAAGTGCTTATCAGAGTCTTGTTGTCCAGCCTGCTGGAAAGCAGCATCTGTTATCACTATTTTTAAAAATTCTGGAGAGCGATCCAATTTGTGGAACTACCGTCCCATTAGTCTTCTTCCTATCATAAGCAAGGTTTTTGAATCTTTAATTAACAAACACTTAATCTCTCATCTCGAATCTCATAACCTACTTTCTGATCATCAATATGGATTTCGATCTTCTTGTTTTACGGCTGATTTGCTATCAGTAATAACCGATAGGTTTTATCACGCATTAGATAAAGGTGAAGAGGTTAAGGCCATTGCTCTTGACATTTCTAAAGCGTTTGATAAAGTTTGGCATGCTGGTCTCCTCCATAAGCTTTCTTCTTATGGTGTATCTGGAAACATCTTTAAGATAATTGAATCTTTTCTTTCCAATCGTAGTATAAAAGTTGTCCTTGATGGACAGCACTCTTCTTCTTATTCTGTAACCTCAGGGGTTCCCCAAGGCTCAATCCTTGACCCTATGCTCTTTTTAATTTACATTAACGATCTTCCAGATATTCTCACATCTAAGGTGCCATTGTTCGCTGATGATACTACCATTTATTCTTGTCACGATAAAAAGCCAATTCCCTCTGATTGCTTGCAGGGGGCATCTGAGCTTGAAAAGGTCACTTCTGCTACAGCATGGGGCTCACAGTGGCTGGTGAACTTTAATTCAGATAAAACTTAATTTTTTTCGGCCAATCATTATCGCAATAATTTAGACCTTCCTATATTTATGAACGGTAATGTACTCAATGAGTCTCCTACCCTTCATCTTCTAGGATTAACTCTTACTTCTGATCTTTCTTGGAAACTTTATATCAAATCCTTTGCAAAATTAGCATCTGCTAAACTTGCTTCTCTTTATCAAGCTCGTCACTTTCTTACTCTGGATTCTATTCTCTATCTCTATAAATCTCAAATCCGGCCTTGTATGGAATACTGTTGCCATATCTGGGGTGGATCTTCTAATGATGCCCTTTCTCTTTTAGACAAGGTGCAAAAACGCATTGTAAACATAGTTGGACCTGCTCTTGCAGCCAACCTTCAATCTCTGTCACATCGTTGTAATGTTGCTTCTCTTTCTCTTTTCTACAAATACTATAATGGGCACTGCCCTAAAGAGTTAGCGTCTCATGTGCCATCTACAAAAATTCATTCTCGTGTCACTCGTCATTCAATTAAGTCTCATCCTTTTTTTGTTACTGTTTTTAAGTGCTCCAAAAACTCTTATTTGTCTAGTTTTTTTCCTCGAACATCAGTTCTTTGGAATTCGCTTCCTTCATCTTGCTTTCCTGATTCATATAACTTGCAATCTTTTAAGTCGTCTGTCAATCGTTATCTTGCTCTACAATCTTCATCTTTTCTCTTCCAGTAACTTCCAACACTAATTAGTGGTTGCTTGCAGCCTTGTTGGAAGCGAAGATAATTAAAAAATAAATAAATAAATAAAAATGTCAATTTTTGGTTTTGGTCCAATATTTGGAAACTCGATTTTTTTTAGATGTTTCCAACTTTTTGACATATTTGCCCATATAACTCCTTTTAAGTTTCCAGTTACATTATTAACTGTAAAAGCTTCCACTGTAATTTTTGTTTCTCCATTCAATGATTCCAACTGAAATTCTACCGGCATTGTTTCGAAAGAATCAATTTTTCCATTTATCATGTTTACAGTTACTTTTTCGGTTTTACCTTGCAGTGACAAATCAGCCGCAACATCAGAGTTCAAATATATCTTGGTACTTCCATCGTCGGCAATGCATTTACCACAACTTTTTTATATCCATTACGAAGAATAACTGGCACCGTTCTAAGAGATATGTAGTTCATGATGTGATTTGAATGAAATTGGATGTTCGACGTATGAGAATTTTCTAATATTGTGTCTTTTTCTTTGTAGTCTTCAGAAATTGTTTCTTTTTTATGACTTTTCTTGTGAAGCAAACGATTATGGGTATCTGTACAGCCATCAATCCCACAAATTCTTGTGTTCCTGCATTCTTTTGAGGAATGGTTAGAATTCAAGCGCCTGATGCATAGTTTATTTTTCTTAGCTGTCTCCCATCTTTCTTTAATATTTTGATTTTGAAACGTTGGACACTCCCATATTTTATGATCGTTTTTGCAAACAGAACATTTCTGTATCCAATTTATTTTCTTTTTTTAATCACTGTTACCAAAGTAAGAATTTCCTTTGAGTGCTTTGCTTCCAATAGTTTTTTTTAAACCATGTAGAGTTTCCGTTGCTGCAATTTGAAAATCTGCTTCTTCAACAATAAACTTTTTTTGAGTTTTAACATTTTCATTTAATTTGTTTTCATACACCCATTGTTTGTATCTAATTAACATTATCTCAGGAACTTTTTTTTGCAATTGATGGTACAATGTCCCATCGCCAAGTTCTTCTGTTTGATTTGCTTTTTTTAAGTTTGTTACTGACACATCCAACAAATCCGCAAACTTTTCAATGTCTTTTGGATTATTTTCCCTCATAGGTTTAAAGTTGTTCAATTCATCCAAATACATAAGGATTTTTCTCCTTGTTCCGCCATATTTTCTTTCAAGTCTTTTTTTTTTGCAGCTTTATAAGCGAATGACGAATGCCCAAGTCCTTCAATTGCTTTTAATGTGTCTCCACATAAATATTGACGTAACTGAAGTAATTTATACTCAGATGTCGCTGGGGCTTGATCAATGCATGCGTAGAATGAAGCTTTCCAATTTTCATAGTTCTTTATATCACCATTAAATATTGGTATAGAGACGCGTTTGAGTTGTTTCCATAAATCATGTCCAATTTTTCAAGTCTTTTCATTCAAATCAATTATTTCATTTTCCATTTTACGCATGATATGCGTTGATTTGATTAGTTCCATTTCGCTATTCCCATTTTCTTCTTTATTATCTTCATACTGGTCATTACTTTTTTGAAAACTTAACCATTGATAACATTGCTTTTTTGTTTCCATTTTAAGTTCTTTTTCCATCCTTTGTTGTTTTAAACTTGATTTTAAACTTCCATTGCGCAATATCCATTCACTTACATGTTCCATAATTTCCTCAAATTCGTTGTCTAGTTTTTCAATTTCTGTATTGAGTTTTCCTACATTTTCTTTTGATTCCAGAAGTTCGTATTTCTTTGATAATTCAACCATTATCTCAAGAGCTTCGTTTTGAGTCTTTGTTAATTGATTACTCAATTCGCATAACTCGTTTTTACAAATGGGTTCATCGTCTCCAATTTGATGTTTAGTTCGCGTAAACGAAGACTTTAGAACTATTTTCTTCCTGTTCAATGCAGACACTTCATTTTAAACAGTTAACTGATCTTCCATTTGGTTATTTGATTTTTGATTTTTTCTTTTTACCATTCTTCCCTGTTGAAGAAACTACCCTTTGCTACCAATTATGATCCGATGGCGATCACAAATAATACCGAATATGTATTATAACTTATATTTTTAAGATCTTAACCGTTTTTACATTAACTATATTACTTATATTCTTTTTATTTTTGTATCTGAAAAACAACAACAACAAAACTCTATTTATACAAAAATTTCGTTCAATAACAAAAAAACACTATTGTTCAAATAGTCGCCACATAACTGCTATTTAGTTCGTTATAGCCATATTGGTGCTATTTACTGGTTATATCGATCGTGGTATCGGAATGTTGTTTTTCTTTTATGCTAATTCAATTTTCTTCCAATCACCCATTTTCTTAATGTTTAATAAAATCTAATGTTACAATTTTTCTTGTTAATGGCATTACAACATATTTTGCACAAGTCTCTTAAACTTAATAGGATACTGACCATCTGACCACAGGGTCAGATTAGCAAGGAGGTTTGGGAATTCCTTCCGGGCCCCTGCTATGTTTGAAGGTCTTGGGCCTCACTGTAAATCCAGATACACAAGTAAAACACACAAATATACAAATTGGTACTAACTAATTATTGTTAATTTGCATCAGTTTTGCAAATACAATACAAATAAAAATGGTTATTTCTACAATTAAAATATGAAATGTTAAATAAAATATACAAAGACATTGTAAAGCCTTAGATTATTATTTATCAGTGGTAGAGTAAATTATGTTGAGTAAGAGACTAACAAAATAATTTGATACAAAAAACATTAAATTTTGTATTTTTATCAAGCCGTATATATTTTATATTAGCCCAGGGCCTTGGAGATTATAAAAATGTGCAAAGAGGTATTAAAGAGAAGAAGTATTTAATGGAGATTTTAATATTTTTAATATTATATCTTAGTAAACACTATATTTTAGCTTTTTATTTATAAACAGTATTTTTATTTATAAACATTATTTTTATTTATAAACAGTATTTTTATTTATAAACAGTATTTTTTATTTATAACAGTGAAATTTATAAACAGTATATATTGAAATACAATTGGAGTTCAGCTTGAAATACGGTAAAATGGGTTAATCAAAATAGTTTCTCAATTTCCAATAAAATAAATTTATTTTTTAATTTTTATATATATTTTTATATATATAATTTTTAAAAATTTAAATTATAATGAAATAAAACATAACATATTATATACTAAAATTAAATTTTTTGATTTTTAATTTTTTTGTTTATGGCTATATTCTTAAAACAATAAAATACAAATCGTATTAGGTTACAATAACCATAAATTTTAGCATGGCAATAATGTGCAGAAAATAAAGTGGTGCAATATAGCATTTTAGAATTGCTATATTTTTAAGACCTTGCATGTATAGTTATTTATTTAAATATATATTAAAATAAATAACTATATATTTAAAAGACATCAGCAAATAAAATCATGAAAAAGAAACCCAGTCAACCTATATCAACCTGAGGATTTATAAAATTTATGTAAAATAACAAACTTCAGCTGACTACAACACTTTTAAATCTGCAAAATATATTCTGGAACTAGAAACAGTTATCTGTTGACAGCTTTTGAAATAAATTGCTTCTACACACTCTATTTTTTAAAATAAATTGCTTCTACACACTCTCTTATTTATACTGAACTTCTAATGCTTGTCTGACATGAGGTTTGCAAAGAGCTTCCCAGTTTGGGCTTCTTTTAACATGTTGACACTTGACTTGTAATTATTTTCAAGAATAAAAACTACAACCAAAAGAACCTTACTTTAAAACAAAAATACAATGAATAATTGAAAACAAAAAGTAACAAAAATGAAAATAATAACACTGCAGGTGTTTGCAATTGTATTTTTAAAAATTATTTTTTTAAAATCAAACTGCACACATTTGAGATTATTTTGGTATCACATAAAAAATTTTATATTTTGAAAGGTTTATATTCCTTTCACTTTACCTTTAGTAAATAAAAGAAGTTTTAATTAGTAAGTGAAAAAGTCTTAAGTAATTAAAACAAATTCTAAATTTAAATGATAGTGGAGAAGTGCTTTGAATTTATTTTTTGGTAGCAACCTCAAAAAATAAGAGAAAATCCTGAAAAGAATTTTTGATTAAGAATGTTATAAAAAAATCATTATGAAGACATGCCAAAAAATGATATAATTTTTATTCCAGTCAGGAAATATGTACTAATATTATTTCATGTATTATTATGACAGTTTCTTTTTTTTTGGGAATTGAAAATTGATTTACATTAGGCTGTTGTTCAGTTAGGTTATGCATTAGGCTGTTGTTCAGTTAGGTTTTGCATTAGACTGTTGTTCAGTTAGGTTTTGCATTAGACTGTTGTTCAGTTAGGTTTTGCATTAGACTATTGTTCAGTTAGGTTTTGCATTAGACTGTTGTTCAGTTAGGTTTTACATTAGACTGTTGTTCAGTTAGGTTTTGCATTAGACTGTTGTTCAGTTAGGTTTTGCATTAGACTGTTGTTCAGTTAGGTTTTGCATTAGACTGTTGTTCAGTTAGGTTTTGCATTAGACTGTTGTTCAGTTAGGTTTTGCATTAGACTGTTGTTCAGTTAGGTTTTGCATTAGACTGTTGTTCAGTTAGGTTTTGCATTAGACTGTTGTTCAGTTAGGTTTTGCATTAGACTGTTGTTCATTTAGGTTTTGCATTAGACTGTTGTTCAGTTAGGTTTTGCATTAGACTGTTGTTCAGGTTATGTGAGAAAGTAGCTGTATAAGAGCTAAAAAGATTGTATCATGTAAAAAAGTGGTTATAAAAGAATTAAGAGATCACACGAAGAAGCCCATATAAAAGAACAAGAAGTTGTCAAGAATTAATAATAAAAATGCTAAAAACCTGTTGTGTTTAAAATTGTTCAAACAACAATATAATGTAAAGTAATGGAAAGATTTATCTTAACCACTTCTTTATTTTTTTGATTTCTACACAACTTTTTTGCATAAATTAACCCCTAAATTGTTTATAATAAAGTATAGATAACTTTTATACAGTTGTTTATTTTTTATTTTTGCTAAATTTTGACATGCTTATAAATGTACATACATTATAAACATACAATGATATCACAAATTATCCATTCAAAAATGCTTTGAACATTTTACTAAAACGTTACTGAAAGTTACTTACTAATTAACAATAATTTATTATTTACTGAAACTCAATTAGGTACTTAAAAATAAAAAACAGGCTAAAAAAATTTTTACATTATAATTAAAAATCGAATGAAAAAAAATATAAACAATTTTTTTAAAGGTTTTTTTTAATATCTATATTTTCAGAACAAGTGACTTCTTTTACCATTTCGAATGGGGTGATAGCATTACAATCACATGACAACCTCTACCTAATCCATACAAACAATACTGTAAATATATAAGCCAATTTTATATGATACTCAGCTTAATTATAATGTCAAAAATTTTTTTCATCGGTATTGTTCATAAATTACAAATAGGGTTTGCAATCCCGGGATCCTGGCCTTTTTTATAATCCTGAAATCCCGGTATTGTCTAATATCAATCCCAGGAATTCCTATACAATCGAACAAAACAAAGAGGAAACCAAAAAATATATAAAAATAACAACAATTTATGCGCATCAATATAATAACTTTTATTTAGTATAATATCGCAGAAAGTAATTCTATTTTAAGTTATTCTGTTCTGTAATTTTGCAAAATAAACTTATTTAAACTGAAAAAAAACGCGCGTTTCTTACAAGGTTTACTCTTAAAATTAAAACTTAAATAAGCATGGTGTATGTGAATTTTACAATTATAAGTAACTCAGCTGTTTGGAAATATTTTTTACGAGAAGAGAAAGGGCAAACAGCAATGTTTAAATTGTCAAACTGCAAGAAGACTTTAAAAATCTGTGGTGGTTCAACGAAAGGACTTCATATACACATGTTGTCGGTGCATAATGTGATGGTCGAAAGTCCAACCCAACCTAATATTACCGGAGAAAGCACATCAGATAAACCATCAAAAAAGAAATCTAAACCATTAACAGAATACTTTTCAATTTTTGTGAAGGAAGATAAAACATTTCACGCTACACTTGCTCATCTAACGACATCTGACAGAGTTTGATTTAATGTGATTTGTTCTTCAATAGATTAACACGCTGCTCTAACTGCTATGGGATTCGGAAATCTACCAACGTCAGTAAACACAATTTGTAATCATGTAGTAGAGTACAGTAAAAAAGTAAAATTTTTAGTATAAAGTAAAATAAAAGTTTAGTTCAGTAAATTAAAGAACTTAAGATTACAGAATTCGGGGTAGGAGAGAAATTTTCTTGGTCTTTTGACAAATAGACATCACTTCGAAATCGTCACTATATGAATATTAATGTTTATGAAAAAAATTCTCAGTTTTGGAGTTTGGGTTTGATGCGAATAACAAGGTCAATGCCAGCAGAAAAGTGCATTGAACTATTAGAAAAAAAACTTTAAGAACATTATCTTGATCTACACAGCAACATTGTAGCTATGACTAACGGAGCTTGTGTTATGAAAAAAGTTGGAAGGTTGCTGGCTGCAAATCAACAATTATGCTTTGCCCTTGGCATACAACTTGCTGTAATTGATGTTCTTTATAAAAAAAATTTTGACAGTGATTCATCTGAGAATGACAAAATTGAGGAAGATTTACTGGGCTACAATCATGAAACTTCAAGATCTAAAATTGAACTAAATGAAGTTCATTATGGACCAGTCATTAAAAATGTACGCAAGTTTATAATAATATTTAGACAATCACCTACCAAAATTTATCATCTTACAAAAATTAATTAAGGCTGAATTTGGAAAACAACTGTCTTTAATTATGGATTGCAAAACAAGGTGGAGCAGCCTTCTGTTAATGCTTAAATGATTTTAAGTAAAAAATTGTATACAAAAATCATTAATTGATATTTACACAGTGTAAGACATAGTGTATATATATATATATATATATATATATATATATATATATATATATATATATATATATATATATATATATATATATATATATATATATATATATATATATATATATATATATATGTGATATATATATATATATATATATATATATATATATATATATATATATATATATATCTATATATATATATATATATAGCTCTGTCGCATAATGATTTGACAATATTATCAGACATTATTATAACTTTAGCTCCTATTAAAGCAACGGTTGAAGCACTTTGTCGATGAGATTTTAACCTATTTATAGCTGACATTGCTATTAATTTTATGCTTAAAAAATTAAAAGATGGTGACAATGACAAAAGCAAGGAAAAGCGTACAGATTTAATGGCTCGTATACATAAACTCCTAACTGATATGAATAGACTTCTGCAAAACCTGCATAAAGGTCGAAGCTCCGTTGAAGTAGATGAAGAAATAATTTACAGTGCCTTCTTTATATATATGTTGAAAACTGTTGGTAAAATTGCTGGAAAGATTAAACGCTTCCAATCCTGCTTTAGTAAGAGCATCAGTTGAGTTTGATATGCTGGATTTTATTGAAGAACCTGAAACTGAAAAACACACTTCAAGTATTGAAGTGGAGCTTGAGCGTGTAATTAAAGAAGCGCAATCACCGATGCAACCAGTTAGGCATGAAACACTGTTATCAAAAATTCACAAAGAAATGACATTATTTGAAAATGGTGGTACACGTAGTGATTATTTAGAAAAAGTTTGTTCATTTCTAATGACAGTGAAACCAACAAGTGTTGAGGCTGAGTGGGCTTCCGCTGGACTGTTTAATAATAAAATTCGTCACAGGTTGGGCGATGAAACATTGGACGCCTTATGCTTCCTGAAGTCACATTTCAAAGCACATGAAACATGATATATTTCCTTATTTTTAATGAAATTTTTTAACGTTAATTAACATGTTTTTCTTGTGTGCATGTAACAATGTAATGCAAACAGCATCATTTATAAAATATATTTTTGTTTAAGAGTGTACAGTTTTTATTCTACTTAATACTATATTGATGCTGTATTTGTTTTTCAATCCCGGGATCCCAGGATTGATGTTTCTCAATCCCGGAATCCCGGGATTGAGAAAGACCTCCGGGATTGCAAACCCTAATTACAAACATAAATTTTTGAAAATGAGAAATCACAAAAAAATACAAAAAAATATATCTGTATAATAATAAGTTGATATTTTAGCAACATTTAGTTACAATTGATTTTGACATCCGAACTTGTTTTAAACTTTTTTTAGAAACTGCTATAAAATTATTATGCAAATATTAAGTTGATATCTTTTAGGATAAAATCTTTCTTTGAAACTTAAATTGTTTTGATTTCAATTATTTGCCTCCTGCTCAATTTTTCCACCTTTGTCAAGAATTAAACCTGATACTTTTAAAATGACTTTGATTAGTAATTAAACCGCATGCCAAAATTTACCAACTAATCATAAAATTACTGAGTTTAGAGTATATATTGGAGAGACTTGCACAATTGTCAGCAATTAGATTTTAAACTGAGCTACTGTGTCTTTCAACTAAGTTACTATGTGTACAACTTGATTGTATGATTATTATATAATTTATTTAATTATTTATTACAGCTACATCTGCTAAATAATATTATGTGAATTTATACTTTTTCTGCATTATTTACCCTTTTTTGATAAATATTTATTAAGTTTATTTATAAATTTAAAGATATTATCTCAATGATTTCTTTAGATAGCTGATTCCAATATGGAAGACTCTATAAAAGAAGAAGAAATTTCATTTGCTAATACTAATTTTGTTTTGGTTGTGATTTGTGTTGATTTAGTATTGGTTATTTCTAATTACTTTTTTTATTCTTTACAGAATTTTATTTATACTTATACTGACAACATTTGTGAAATGCAATAATAATAATAAATAATAATAATAAACAAATCAAAATATAATTATTGAAAATATATAAAACCTGCTTTAAAAATTTTATAAAAAATTATGATTATTAATTTAAATAATACAATATATGTTAATGCAAAAAAATCTTTTCTATAAAAGAAAATTATTCTAAAATTTAAATAAATTATTAAAAAAAAAACACCTGTAAAACAGGTTTAACTTTATTGTTTTCTGTTTTAATGTCAATCCGAAACAAATCTTCTTCAGGATTATTAAGATAAGGTTTATTATGGAAACCTGCAACCAACCATTTAAATTGAATTGGCATTAAAATTTTTATTCTCATTTCATTTTCATTAATTTGGTAAGCCAATTTAAAACTACCATCAAAAAATGAATCTGTACCATTACATTTTGTTAACAAACATAACAATACCAAAATGTATAGCATTTTCAACATGTTTTTGTTTCTAAAAATAAAACCATGTATATATATATATATATATATATATATATATATATATATATATATATATATTATATATATATATATATATATATATTTATTTATATTTATATATATATATATATATATATATATATATATATATATATATATATATATATATATTTATATATATATATATATATATATATTTTACATCCAACAAGATTGCAACCAACCACTATAAAGTTATGATTTACTTTAAAATAGAGAATAAGTAAAAATACTAGGAAATGGTTAATTGTAGATTTAAAAAATTGTAGATTTTATATAAAAGTAAAACATGAAGATGGCTAAAAGTTATATGGTTTATTTGATGTGCAAGGAAAAAAATTAATAAAAGCTTTTATAGCATTAAGGGACAGATACAGTAAAAGTATGAAACTTGTTGAATAAGAAGCCAAGCAAGAATGATATTTGGCTTACTGTAATATAGATGATAGCTCATTTAAGCATTGACCATGTAGGTATTTGTAGAAAAAAAAAGAAATGCTATCTTAGAACAATTTGAGTGTGGCTCAAGCTTGGCAGAAAAGCAAGCCTAATTTTTATAATTACTTTTGCTTGAAAGTAAGAGGGTTGTTATTGATCAATAAAGGAATGCCAACGTTATTGCAATATTTTTTGGCAGAAATAAATGAATTTTGTTATCTAACAAAAATTGTGGATTTTAAGTCCAAAATTTAAATCCGTCAGCCACTGCAAGCCTTAAGTTGTTACAGAAGTATGATCAGATTAAAAATTGGTTGCTTGTTCTAAGCAATCAAAAAGTGAAGACTTTTTGTCAAGACAAGAGTATAAAGTTGAGTCATCAGCAAATAGACCCACATTAGATGTAAAAATTTCATGAAGATCAATATTGTAGATAAAAAATAATACAGAATGATGCTTTACTTAAAATTGAAGAGAAGGAATAAAAGCTTCCAAACTTTTATTCCAGATTAAAAGTTTCCGAGATGCGCGTTATGCATATATGTTATGGATATAAACATATGTTTTTGCTATTTATTTAGATGCTGGCATACAATATCCTTTCATTTTTATATAAACTTTAGTATTTATATGGTGCAGTATTTGCCGAAAGAGTAGATGATCAGATAATGATGATGATAATGGTTATGATAATCTTGTTGATCATAATGATGCTTATATATGCATATTATTACATTCTTTAGGATGTATAAAAGTTTATACAGCCCCGGCTACAAACCCAGCCTTGGTCCAACCCCGGCTATCTTTTATCAAACCGGGTTCGGCCCTGATCAAATATGAACCCTGTTGCTTACTACATATACATATACATAGATACATACATACATACATACATACATACATACATATATATATATATATATATATATATATATATATATATATATATATATATATATATATATATATATATATATGTATATATATACATATATATACATATATATATATATATATATATATATATATATATATATATATATATATATATATATATATATATATATATATATATATATATATATATATATATATATATATATATATATATAATGCAGTAATGTTGTGGTTATAGAGCATTCACTTTATAAGCAAGATGTTCCCTTATTTCTCTGTGCATAGGCCTTGTTTTTCAAGGTTCGTGTTTTGGAGTTATAGAGTTAAAAGAGGGTTATAACCACAATTAAGTAACCTCCTTGTCTGTAGTGACCTTCTTGGCCTTGGGAAAGTGAATTAACAACATATATATATATATATATATATATATATATATATATATATATATATATATATATATATATATACATATATATATATATATATATATATATATATATATATATATGTATATATATACATATATATATATATATATATATATATATATATATATATATATATATATATATATATATATATATATATATATATATATATATATATATATATATATATATGCTTGGCCAGGAAGGCGTGCGATTTCAAGTCTTTATATGACCACGCAAATAATATTTTGTTTTGATGATTTAACCACGGTTTTTAACAAATGCGCTGAAAAAATGACTTGTTGTCAGACCGCTTAGAATAGGAAGCCGATTTTGAATCTGATCTCACTTCTGTAACAGATTGGGGCTCACAGTGGGTTGTAATTTTTAACTCCATTATTTATTGCAAACAACTATCACAGTACTGTCAACATTCCTATATTGATGAATAGCAACCCTCACTGAGTCCTCTTCTTTACATCTTCTTGGATTATCATTTACTACTGACTTTTCATGGAAACTATATATAAAATTGGTTGCTAAATTAGCATCTGCTAAGGTTGCTTCTCTTTATCATGCTTGAAATTGTTTCTACCTTTACAAATCTCTTATTTGTCCCTGTATGAAATACTGTTGTCATACTTAAGCTGGTTATTTTAATGATGCTCTTTCTCTTCTAGACAAGGTTCAAAAACGCATCGTAGATGTAGTTGGATCCACTCTTTCAAAACAAGGATCTAAGACAAGTAAAGTATTTTAAAATTGAAAGTCTTACTCAAATGATTAGAGGTAAGCAAATGACATTCTTTTCATTTATTTTACTTTTTTCTTCATGTAATTCACTTCCTCAAGGCCGAGAAGGCTACTCTATTGTGGTTACAACTCTCTTTCAAATCTTCAACTCTAAAACACAAACCAACAAGACTTTTGTTTTGACAAACAAGACTGCTGCGCAGAGAAACTGGTACTACAAGGGGTGTGGAGGGATCAAACTTAGAACTTTTTGATTATGACGTGAGCACACTACCATAACACCACAACCGCATAAACCTACAATATTTGTGAAATATCTATGTAAATATGTAACAATATGGGTATGCATGTCTTAAACTAGAAGAACAAAATAAAAATAGCAGAATTATTGTTCATTACCCAATTTATATATACATATATATATATATATATATATATATATATATATATATATATATATATATATATATATATATATATATATATATATATATATATATATATATATATATATATATATATATATATATATATATATATATATATATATATATATATAATATATATATTATATATATATATATATATATATATATATATATATATATATATATATATATATATATATATATATATATATATATATATATATATATATATATATGTATATATATATATATATATATATATATATATATATATATATATATATATATATAAGTATTCAAATTTTTACAATTATGTTGGAAAACTACTGTAGTAAACAATAATTTTCCTTTACTTGACAAGATTATTTATTAAATACTCTAAGTGGGACTCAAAACAAACAAAAAAAGCACTTTTATACAATATTTTAAAACAGTTTCTTTTACTCAAATAAATTAATACTAACTTATGCAATATTGTTTTATCATTCCTGTATTTATTGTTAAATCTGTTCTTTAATCTTATTCTTAAAATGTATTTATCACAACAGATTTAGCACAACAGATTGTTTTCATATTTTTATAACACTGTCATATTTTTAGAAAGCTGATTTTTATGTACTTTAAACGTTTATGCGAAATGAGATTTTAAATGTAATAAAATGATCATACCTAAATAATAAAACATAAAATCAAATATGCTGTTGTGCAGATAGATACGCAGCATTAAATAGGTTTAATTCTTTTTAACAATTCTCAACTGATAAATTTAAAAAAATACCTGAAAAAAGTGTACAAAATATTGCATAAATATTGATGCATACTTTTACATTATTAAGTTTAAGTTTGAACTCTATGCTAAACAAATACTAAACAAACACTAAACAAACCCTTATTAAACAAAAGAAATAAAAAATGTCGATTGGGGTAAATCATAACAAATTTTTTTCACCGGTTCAGCATGACAGCATGCTATAATATTATTATTCATTTTTTTTTAACAAACACAAAAAAATATTTTGTAATGTGTAGAAATTAGATTGTTAAAATACAATTACAAACATTACACGACAATTATATTTGCAAGCATAATAAAAAAATGTAAAAATAAATAACGAAAGTGAAATGAAACGTGTCGGCCGCAAAAAAGTCTGAACAAGTCTGCAACACAGCTAAGTGCGTATTCAACAAACACCTTTTGGCACGTTTCAAAATGTAATTGAGATTTTCAATCTGAGAACATGAAGGTTGTAATCAAGCAATCCTAAGAAACGCAACATGTAATTTAGAAATCGTAATATAAAATCGAAAAACACAACACGTAGTATAAAAATCGTAATACATAAGTTGAAAAAAAAATGTAATAAAGAAATCATAATATCTGGGAATTGAAAAACAAAACATGTAATTTAGAAACCGTTATGTATAGTTAAGAAATACAACATGTAATTTAGAAGTCATAATATGTTATTGAGAATACATAAATTGTAATTCCGAATGCACAATGGAAAATTAAAATTATAAAAGATCTTCTTGGGCATGAATTTAATGTTAGTAACATCAAGTTTCAAGTATTTGCATGCACCAGTAATAACTATGGAATTTAAAAATTTTTGTGTTATATCTCAATAGACTAAGACCCAAAAGTCTGTTATTAAATTTAATACGTATAAACATTATTTGTTTAACCCACTTCTAGAACAACCAGCTTCAACTTTTATTACTATTATTTTTTTATTCTGATTCAATCCCAACTAAGCTGCAAGCAAACACTATTAAAATAGAAGTTTCTAGAAAAAAAAAAGAGTTAAAGAGCTAGGAAACGGTTGACAGAAGACTTGAAAATTTGAAATTTATGAGTCAGGAAAACATAAAAATGGAAGAGAATTCTGAAGCGTTGAAGTGCGGGGGAGGACGGGGAGGGGGTTTGTAGAACATACAGTGACAGTGAAAATGAGACTTTACTAAATGACGTTTCAAATGAGAATGAGTTTTAGTTGATAAAACTAGAATTGATAGCTCTTTTGAGCAGCGACTATAAAAAAAATTATAATTTATAAAAAATAATTAAAAAAGTGAGAGGTGGCTTTTTTTTTTTTTGGAGAATGAACTCAGGAGAATGAAAATGGCAAGCATGATAAAGTAAAGCACCCTTAGAAAATGTTAATTAGCACTTTATTGTTGTAGAGTTAAAATTTACAACCCACTGTAAGCCCTAATCTGTTACAGAAGTGAGATCAGATTCAAAACATTTTGTCAAAATAGGAGTAAAAGTAGAGTCATCAGCAGAAATATCTACTTTAGATGTAAGGTTGTCAGGAACATCGTTAATGTATATAAGA
>NC_061157.1:5367841-5505341 GCF_022113875.1 Hydra vulgaris | reverse complement strand
TTCAACATTTGCATGTCTTCGATTAATGATTTTGCATATTCATATTTTTTTTTCTTTTATATGAGCCTGCATGCTTGTTTTTGTAGAGAAAATGTTTTTTTAAGTTTTGTTGGTTGAGTACAATATTGCCCATGTAATATTGGAAGACTTCGCCATGTAATATTGGACTAGCCCATGTATTGGGTTGGCTAATAAGTAATGGCCGTTTTTACAATTTGAATTGGCGCGTGAATAATAAAGTGTTTTGGCATATTGTTTTATTGCTATTCGAAAGAGCTTTTTTTTCTCTATAAGATAGTATATCAGATTTTTTTATTGACCTTAATTTTTTTTCAGATCATTGAAATGGAGTGCCAAGTCGACAAAACCCCGAGCATTTTCGACACCTTCTTTTTGCGTTCAATCAAGGTGCTACGACCGCAAAAGCTGCTAGTGACATTTGTGCTGTGTACGGAGAAGGCTCTATGCCTGAAAGAACTGCTCGAAATTGGTTTGCAAAGTTCAAAGACCACAATTTCGATCTTAAGGACGCTCTTTGTTCCGGGAGACCAGTTAAATTTGATGAAGAGCGTTTGAATCAACTTTTGCATGAAGATGCGCGTCAAACCACTCGGGAGTTGGCAGAGAAGATGGGATGCGTGCACGGCACTGTTGAGCATCACCTTCACTCGATGGGGAAGGTTTAAAAGTTTGGCGCGTGGGTTCCACAAGCATTGAGTTTGCTTGCCCGTCATCGCTCAACTCATGGACACAAGCAAAGATTCCTTTATCGAATTGTTACGGACAACAAAAAATGGTGCCTGTATATCAATATTAAGCTTCGCAAAGAATGGCTCAACCCGGACAAAAAAGCGACACCGTGAACAAAGAAAGATCTTCATCCTCGAAAGACACTGCTGTGCGTATGGTGGGACTGGGAAGACATTATTCACTATGAAATGCTTGACCGGAACCAAACAGTGAATGCAGATCTTTATGTTCAACAGATGTACTGCCTCAACAACGCTATTCAACAAAAACGTTTCGATCGACAACATGGCGTTCTTCTTCAACACGACAATGCCCAACCACATATTCCCAATTTGACCAAGGAAGCTATTTTGACGCTTGGTTGGGAAGTGCTACCACATCCTCCATATTCTCCGGACTTGAAGCCTCATAAAATCAAGAAAAGCAATGGACCAAGAAAAGACCCTATAGGAATTCCACATAAAATTTTAAGTTGTCTTGATTCTATACTAATAACATATTGTTTTCTTTCGGTGAGGCATATGAGCATTAAAATTGCCAATAACAACAATATTGGCAGAGGGGTAACAAGAGAGGGCATGGTCAGAAATAACATCTAAATGAGGTCTAGGGAAGCAGGAGAACAATAAAAAACAAAAAGAAAGGTGATTGAGTGAAGAGGTGGTTAGCGGAAACACGTAAAAGAATTTTCAAAAAGATTCTAACCTGATTTCACAACAAACAGGTAAATTGATGCGTGTGTATGACCCCAAGGCAAGTATGTGACTATTGGAGTCTTTGCAAATCAAAGGAATGCACTAAGAGCAAGAAAGTCTAGTGAGTATTGCAATAGATAAGATTTAAATGATAGAAGGTTGCTTCGCAAACCACGAATATTAGTAAAAGATACATTAAAACAGTTAGATGGCAGGGATGGTTTTTTTATGTATGATATTTTGGGTTATTATTGACATGATTTAACTTTAAAGAAAATTTGACTCATTCCTAGATAGAGCACGGCCTCCTATGCAATGAGCTATGCAATTTTCTCAGTCCTGTTAATTAACTTTAAAATTAACTCGTGACATAGGGCTCCTTATATGGCCTCGAAAATGTGCACCATTAGCATTAACAGGGACACCATCCATGCACAATAGGGTGCTCTGAAAAATATAAAGACCAAATTTTTTAGCTACCTGGAGACTTTAGGATTTAGAAACAACTGTAAGCCTTGCCACCATAAAGAAAACGTTTTTCATATTATTTAACATTAAAAATACTACGAAAAAATTGTAACTTTGAAAATATAACAAAGTTTTTTTCAAAATTTAGAAAAACTGTTAATATGACTTTTCCGAATGTTACAGAGGCAGTGAAAGTTACAGAGGCAATAAAAGATCAGTTCATATCATATCATGATATGAACTGATCTTTCACTGCCTCTGTAACATTTGGAAAGTCATATTAACAGTTTTTCTAAATTTTGAAAAAAACTTTGTTATATTTTCAAAGTTACAATTTTTTTTTGTTATTTTTTAAAATTAAAACAAAAACTCCTTAAAAAAAGAGAAATAAATCTCGAGTAATGTATTGAAATTAGTCGAAACATAGAAGTGTCAGAACAACAGACAAAAGAAATATCTTATAAAAAAGCAAATAAATGCTCAGCTTTGTAGATTATTTAGAAAAACAAACCATTTTCAGAAGAAGAAAACAAACGACAGACTTTAAATCGAGACCTAGCCGAAATCATAATATAGACAAAAAAGAAAATAAATTGTTATGTTTTCGATGTGGGGAGAAGTACTTTGTTGGACACCAAAAAAATTGCAAAGCCATTGTGTTTCAAATGTCAAAAAAAAAAATGTGTTTCAAATGTCAAAAGAAAAACCATTTAGCTATTTGTTGCCGAAATACTCTACAACCATTGTATAGGAGAAACCGACAAGTTAATGAAATAAATAATAAAGCTAAAAGTGAACACAGCTCAGTAAATGAATCAGAAGTAACGCTTGCCCTGACATATAGTTCAACACAAAAAAGACAATCTAATAAAACAAAATCAATAAATGTAATAGAGGAAAATGTCACGATAAAAATGATTACTGACTCAGGTTTTGGTGTAAACTTAATTGATATAAATACATTTGAAAGAATTAGAAACAACATTCCTAATTTAATAATCAAGAAATTATCAACAACCATATTTCCATATGCTTTGAAGCCTTTAAAATTAATAGGTTGTTTCAAAGCTGAAATTAAAGCTAAAAAAAAAAATAACTGCTAACAGTAGGAAATATAATGGGAATTGAAACTGCTAAGAAATTGAACATTTTAAAAATTGAAGAAAGTGTAAATTTTGTGACTAATAAAGACAAATATATGAATTCAGTGGATAATAAGTCAAATGAAGCTGTACAGCATTCTAACGTGTGTAAAAACATTGATGATAAAATCAAACTTCCAACGAATCAAAATAATAATAGTTTTGAATATATTGATTCAAATTGTAAAATCACTTTAAAATTCAAAAATAATTTGACAAAATAAATTGCAAAATACGAAGACATATTTGAAGGACATGATAAATTAAAAAACTTTCAATGCAAACTTTATGTAGACAAAAAAATACAACCAGTTGCGCAAAATTTGCGTCATAATCTCTATCACCTTCGAAAAGACATTCGAGTAGAGTTAAAGCGACTTCAAGAAGCAGACATTATTGAAAAAGTTAAAAGACCAAAAGAATGGGTAAGTAATTTTCAAAAATCAAAAGCAAATAAGACAGTAAGGTTATGTCTTGATGCTAGAACTATAAACAAAGCAATTAAACATAAAAGATACCCAATACCTACATTATATTCGGTAATAGATAAAATGCATGGTTCAAAAATATTTGCAAAACTAGACATGAAGGAAGCCTATACTCAACTAGAGTTGAATATCGAATCAAGAAAAATTACAAATTTTTAAACGGATGAGGGTGTCTACCGACACAAAAGATTAGTGTATGGGATCAACAATTCGTTCGAAATTTTTCAAAAAACTATGGAACAAAGCTTTGGTAGAATAGAGGGAGTAGTTTATCAGTGACGATATTATAATATACGCATCAGACGAACAAAACTTATTATAAAAATTAGAACTTTTGTTCATTAAAACAAGGACATTAGGTCTGAAGTTAAATAAAAAAGTGTATTTTTGCTCAAGAGAAAATAAAATTTTTTGGTATTGAAATATCTAAAAGTGGTATTAATCCCGATCCAAACAAAGTAGAAGCTATCAAGAATGCAAGATCACCAAAAACGGTCAGTGAGCTTCGAAGTTTTTTTGGTTTATGCACATATGTATCAAGATTTATTAAAAACTTTAGTGAAAAAACAACAGTACTACGGGAACTATTAAAAAAAAAATTCAAAATTTAAGTGGGAAAAAAAACATAGTGACGCTTTCAATATGCTTAAACGTGAGTTATCAAGTAAATCCGTTTTCGGTTTTTATGATCCGCGCAAAGAAGTATAATTAATTACTGATGCTAGTAATCATGCCATAGGTGGAATACTTTTACAAAAAGAAAGAAAATGGATTAAACCAATCTTCTACATAAGTAGATCATTAACTGCAGTTGAGTTAAAATATAGTATTACAAAAAAGGAAGCTCTTGCCTTGGTATGGGCTATTGAAAAGTTACATTTGTATTTATATGGAAAAAATTTTAAAGTTGTAGTGAATCACAAACCTTTCAAATTCATTTTTATTCTGGTTCTAAATTAAATGCACGTATTGCAAGATGACAAATCAAATTACAGGCATACGATTTCGACGTAATATATCAAAAAGGAGAAGAGAATATTGCAGATTTTATCTCTAGAAACTGTACTCTAAATGAAATACATAGTGAGCCAGATGAAAATGAAGTTGCAGCATATGTAAATTTCTTAGTGACAAAAATGGCACCCAAATCAATATCACTTGAAAATATAAAAACGGACACAGCAACAGTTTAATTACAGTAAAAACAGCATTGTTGTTGGGTAAATGGCATGACAATCCAATACTTGAACCGTATCGTAAACTTCAAAATGAGTTAACTGATCACAAAAGAATCATATAACGAGGAGAAAAAATTGTTCTACCAAAGACGCTTCAAAAAATAGCTTTATAAATTGTACATGAAGGACGTTTAAATATTTAAAAATGCAAAGGCTTATTGCGACAAAAAGTTTACTGGGTCACTATGAATACTGATATAGAAGCAAATGTTGAAAAGTGTTTAGGATGACAAGCAAATTCACGTGTTCCAAATCCTGAACCAATAAAAATGTCGAATTTACCAGAATATGTTTGGGATGAGTTAGCAATGAATTTTTTTGGACCATTACTGTCAGAAGAGTATTTATTTGCAGGTTTATAGAAGATTTATATTTAAGATATCCATTTGTTAATATAATGAAAATCTCAATCAGATTCAAGCGTCATAAATAAACTAGAAAGATTATTTTTTATATTTGGTTATCCTAACAAAATTAGAAGTGAAAATGGACCACCATTTCAAAGCAAAGATTTAAAACTATAATTTAAAAATGTTGACATAAAGCACATTTTTTCCATCCCAATCTTATGTAATATACTTTGGGGAAACAAATGTAATTTCAATCTCATCCCCATATTTTATTCGAAGTTTTTTAGCTGCTGTTCTGCTGCTTGTTTTTGATAAAGTCACACACTGCAAATTAGCACCACCCTTTGAAATTATAGCTGCCATGAAAGTCGTTTTTTTACCAGCTGATAAATTTAAGCGATCTGCCATTGCTAAAATTTTTTCACTTTTGAATGTATTGTGTTGAAGAGCCAGTGTAATTACTCTGTTTTTATCAGAACTGCGTGTAACTCTAACACTAGATCAACTGCAGAATGCAAGTCTACTTCAGGATTTGTAGTTTCAGGTTTTGTGCTTGTTGTAGCTGAAAGATTTAGTCTTTAACTATTCTTTTTCAAGTCGTTTCAAGTCTCTCTCTGTATTTTCTGAGTAATTTTTCTTTTGTATGTTTGGTCTTCTGATCCCAAAATAACTCGCTTCTGATCTCTAACTGCCATAAGAAATTCACTTTCTTCTTTTTTCTGCTCACTATCACAAAGTCGATCAATTTCTATTTTTTTTTTGAGCATCTTAGTGAGCAATATAAAAATAATTTTCCAGATCATCAACAAACAGTTTTTCTTTAGCTTCATTAGATCGACATCTTTTCTTCTTTTGAAGTGTTCTATAAGCATCGTACAAATCCAACATTTTTGCTTTAACCTTGTCTTTGCGTTGAGTTGCAATTCTAGCTTTATTCCATTAATTTTGAATTTCTACAATAACCATGTTTGCTATAGCACCATTACAGTTGACATCTTTAACATGTTTCATGGGTCCATCTTTTATAATGAAAAAGAAACGCTGGACATCTCCCTTTGATGGAATTTTTGATGGTAACAATTGAGTTAATGGTTTTCCTAATAACCAGATATCAATGTGTTTTCTTAAAACCGGTCTATCCATAATTGGGTTAAAGCGATGAGTAGCGTCTAAGTAAAAAGTGTAATACTTAAAATATGATAGAACTAAAGAGATTTTAAGAAAGATAAATAATAAAAATATTTAATTATAAATATTAATTATAAAAATATATTATTAAAAAATTATTATTTTTTATTAAAAAATTTTATTAAAAAATTATTATTATATTATTAAAAAATTATTATTTTAATTAAATTAAAAAAAAAATATTAATTATAAAAATATATTATTAAAGATAATATACATATTAAAATATTAATTATCAATTAAATATTAGTTTTTATACATTTATTTAATAATTTATATTATATTCATATTATAACTATTTTGCATCATTTATGAAATAATTGCCCAAAATTTGTGTCATATTTACCTAACGTATGTAAGCGTAACATATCGTAAATTTACTTAAAAAATTTTTCAAACTATTAGTTTTTTGGGAGCAAGGCTTGAACACTACTAAATTGCTTAAAATTTATTTACACATTCTAAAATAAATAAAGGAATGGGAAAATCAACAGGGTGCAAGATTTTAAGAAAAAAAAATTCTCATATTTAGAGCACCCTAATGCACAACATGGCACTGTTAATACTCTGATATTTAGCCGCTGTTGATGGAATCAGCGTCTCTGAAAGCTACCACAGAGTTCAAAAAACCTTGCTACCAGCTGGCCTCAGAACCATTAAACTGAGTTTTAGAGCTGTATCCTCATTAGGGGATAACAGGAAGTTTTGCAAAGCTAATTTTAATTAGACACAAGCAAAAACTTTCAAGAATCAAGAAAATTTACCATTCATCATCCGAGGCAGGGTTTAATGTAACACAGATTTAAATCTACGCCAACCTAATAGACGAAGAAGGGGTTCGAGGCTAGTTAGCAAAATTATTCTGCTTACCCCTAAAGTCTTTGCATAGGAGGTCTTTGCAAAGACAAAATAAAACTCGCGCGTAATAAAACATCTCATAAATAAAATTTTGGACAAAATTTAAAAATTAATATTTTAAGAACTAATAAGTTTTATCATTTTATATTTCAACTGTTAATATGTTAGTATATGTAGTTTATAAATATATTAAAATAATTATTTCAAATACCATATTTAGCAATACTATAAAGTTTTTTTACGATCTGGACAGTTTGTTTTTTTGAAAGTTCCAATGTTAATTATTGTTTTTAATACTTGGGAAAATCGAGTTTGACTATAGTTAAAAACTTGAGCTACTTTCTTTTGAGAGCACTCTGACTTATTTTCAAAAAATGCAGTAATCTTTGGAATATTTTCTTTAATAGCTACCTTAGCGATTTGACCACTTCCAACTTTTCTTTTTAGAGATCCATTCTCCAATTTTACGACTTTATCGTAAGCAGTTGATCTGGGTAAACTGCTTAGCAACAAACGCTTTACCTTTTTCTCATTTTTTTCGGAAAAAAATCTCCATAATTTTTCGAGGTCTTTTACCCAGTGGACACCGGACCTAAAAAAGACGTTTTTTAGGTCCTTTTGAACGTTCAAAAAATGTCCCAAACGTTCAAAAGACGTTCAAGAGACATCCAAAACGTGTATAAGACGTTTAAATGACGTCTTTTTTACGTCTGTACTCACTGGGTACTTTGACCATTTTATTTTCAATATTTAAATAATATTTTTAACTTAATTAAATTAAATTTAAATAGATTTTAAATCCTTATTCAAATAAGTATAAAGGTTTTTTACGTACATGAAATAAATTACATAATAAATGCAATTAAAATTTGTCCGAAATTATATTAATAGGGTGTTACTATCTATTTTCTACTGAAAAGATTCTGGTGTCTGATGATTCTGGTGTTTCTGAAGAGTCTGGTGATTTGTATTTAATTATCTGTTCGAGACCTGAGGTTTTTTTTGATAACAAAGTTAGTTTTTATTTTTACTTTATTTAGTAGGTTTTATTTTAGTTGACTTTATTATTCGATGTATGTGTTATATAGTTTCTGTATGTGCTATACCAGTCAATGTAGGTATGCGTGTAAAAATTTCAAAAAGAATACTTACCTGTCCCCTTCATTTTGTAAGCATTTAGCAAAAAAAATATAACTTCTTATTTTTGGCTGAATGCTTACAAAATGTTAATGCTTTTAAACCAACATAAAAATAAGCTTGTAAAATAAAGGATTTTTTCACTTATGATAGTAAAAGTAAGATATATGTATTTATAGGTAAACCTTTTTACTAAATGACTACCAATTTTTACTTAATTTGGTTCATAAATATATTAATGAACCAAATTAAATAAAATTAACTCCAAAAATTCACTCCACTATTTACGCCAAAACTATTATTCCACAATATTACTCCACTATATTACACTATTAACTCCACTATTTACGCCAAAACACATTGTGCCGCTATATCGTCACAATGTGTTTTGACGTAATTAGTATCTTTGCCAAATTAAAAAATTAAAGTCACAGTTTTTGAAATGTTTTCCCACTTCATTCAATTTCGACTGTGTTGCATCAGATTTCGACAATTTAAAAAACTATATTCTGAATAAAATAGCGATGGGTTGTATATAATAGGCCTAATAAAATAATTAATGTCATTATCTTTATAATACGAAAATATTTAATGCGGTACCTATTTTACGTATATATTTTATAAAATGTAAAATACGTAAAATAAATCATGTGGATTAAATTATTATATATGAAATTATTCATATCAAGCTACTATAGTAATTATTTTTTTTATAGCCATATCATTTATTTTATTACCAGATTAATTAGTTTATATGCCGAAAAATAAAAATCCGCGCTTTTAATATTTTTTAAAAATCCCAATAATAATAAATTGTCATCAAAGTTTGATGACGATTTATTATTATTGGGATTTAAAAAAAATTACGACATTAATTTATAGTTTGATGATCAAACTATAAGCTAATGTCATAATTTTTTTCTAGAAAACAAAAATATTCTTATTGTCCAAAATATTTGTTTCTTTATTGTAACAATACAATCAAAGTTCATGGTAAAGGTCTAAAGATCATTTTCAATATTTATTACCAGCAATGCGCAATCAAACATACAACAGTGAAAACCGTTGAGTCTTATTTAAATGGAAATTCACAATCAGAAAATGAAAATATTGTCAGATTTAAACGAACTTCAATTATTGAATAATGTAAAAATCATTTGTCGAAAGAACAGCAATTAAAAGGTAGTTCTCGAAACCAAAAATTAACTGAAGAATCCTAGATAACCACGCAAACAGTAATCAATATACGGTCAAGAAATATTTAAGTGTTTATTCAATGAACAAAAATGGAATTTTGAAATATGAACCACAAAAAAGAGCATTTATTACAGAAAGCATTTTTATATTTTATTCGTCTAATATTAAAAGAATTAGAAGTTGTTGGAGCTAATTTTAGATAACCCAGTGGGCACAGGAAATAATATGGACGTCTTTTAAATGTCTTTTGAACGTTTTGAAAGTCTTTTGAACGTTTTGGACATTCAGAAGACGTCTTTTTTTAGTTCCGTGCCCACCAGAAATGTTCGTTTGATAAAGCTACTGTTGTTTAAGATGAGAAAACACGTGCTGGCATTCTTTGATGTTTTTACCTCCATATTCTTTTTTAAATCCTATTGAAAAAATGTTTTCTAAACGGAAACAATTTATCAGAAGATGTTCGTCTAAAACTGAAGAGAAAAAACTACTTGAAAATATACAAAATAGTGCATTGAATATTACTAGCATAAATTGTAATAGTTAATTTGAGCACATGCTTTGATATATAATTTTGCGTTCAAAATGAAAATCTTTTATTGATGAATAAACTTACATTTGCATTTGTTATTTTTTATTAGGCAATTGTTTGCGATTAAAAATTTTAAAGTAATTTAGAAAGAATCTAACTGTTTTACTTTATATTAATTAAAGTATTAATAGTACTAAAATTAATGCAATAGTGTAAAATTGAATACAACATTGTCGAAATGTATTAATACCATGTCGAAATGAGGTGGAAAACCCTGTAAGTAAGAATTGCTAGTATCCGGTATGTTAAAAAGTTAGTATACCGCAGTGTATACCATAAAGTATATTGTAAAGTGTTCCGTAAACCAAACATTTTTTACTTAATAATTTTTTAGCGAAACCGAAAAACAAGTTTGTAAATAAGTTTTAACAACTTAGATTGTTAAAAAGTTTAAACATATTAATTTTATTATTCAACATTTTTTTGTGCGTTTTATCATAATATTTAACATAAATTATATTACATAAAAAAAAAATTTTGTTCATTACTAAGTTTGTGTTCATCGTAGGAGTTCATTGTAGGAGTTCATCGTAGGAGTTCATTGTAAGAGTTGTGTTGCATTCATTGTAGAAATTGTCTTGTGTTCATCGTAGGAGTTGTGTTTCATTCATCGTGGATGAACGAAACACAACTCCTACAGCCTACTGCTACAGCCCACGGAAAAGGGGGATAGCTGGAACTTTAAAAAGAATAGCATGGCAAAATGCTAAAGCAAGACAAGTTATTAATCAAAATGCATAGCAGTTTTATGAAGCTATATTCAAAAATTCGACGGTAAATTTAATATATTTGACTGAAGATGAAATCAATCAACATTATAGTCAGCTAAGCAATACTTTACTGCTAGCATAAAAGGTTCAAGATATACAACTTTACCAATACTGGAAAGTTAAGAATAAAATTTTTAACATGAAAAAAGTATCGCTGCTATCAGACGAATAACACAGCAAACAAAAAATCGTTATTTAGTATATTGATTTGTTTTGTTTATTTAAATATGTCTTTATTATTGCAATTTAATAAAGTGATTTGTTGAGTTTTTTTATTAAAAACTTGTTGATGTTTAGGATAACTATAAACATTGTTTAAATTGTTAACTTTAACAATTTAAACAATATTTTAATAGTTAAAATTATTTTATAGTTAAAATTACTTTTAAAAACTTTGGCAATGCTAAAATATACCTTAAAAATACCTAAATTGTATTGTTATATGATAGTACAATATTTTGTCACGACCACGATGTTATGACCGCGATTTTTTGCTAGCTTCCATTTTATGTAAAACATTAAAAAAAAAAAAAATTGTATTATAGTTAATATAAAATCTTATAAAAATAATTTTAAAGATTAAATTTTTAATTTGTTGAAAGTTTTCTATAAAATAACAAAATAACTTAAACAAGTTTTGTTTCTGTTTTTGTAGTTGACAGCGACTGATATTATTTTGACATAGCGATACAACTATAGGATAAAATTTACTGTAAATTTATCAGTAGTACGTGACCAAATGCAAGAAGAAAAAAAAGTCTTATTTTAAATGTCACGACGATATGGAATGACCCATATTCGCGCAAACAGCGCATGCGCAGGTTTGCACGAGTTAATTAAAAGTGATCTTATTATAGTGCTTGAGTTACATCCAAATTTGAAACAAGAGGCGTGATTATCAAGGTTGATGGCAATATGGTTGAAACTCAATGCAATAATTAAAGAGCTAAGCAACAAATTCAAACTTGCAGTAATCACAGAACAAAATGTGGTTTTCTATTGGAAAATGAAAAATTGGTATTTGATTGGTTAGCAATGCACTCACTGGAAAATCATTTGAAATCATCAATTGAAGACAAAGTCTTTAAACAAAATTTTGATAAGAAGACGACTTCAGACAATTTTAAATATTGTGGGAAAATACCAAGTTAGAGTGGATGAGACCAACTCAACTTGTGATCTCGGAATTTAACTTTGCCCATGCTTTTCATTAAGTGCCTAAAAGTTGGTTAAAAATGGTTGATAAACCTTTTGAAATGGAAGCACGTGAGAAAAACAGAATTTTGCTATGTTTCAAAGAAAATGACCATGTTCATAGATTTACAGGAAATTTCGGTGTGCAAAAAACATTTTATTTTGCTTGTAGTAAAGTTAGATAACTGCTTTTAGAGTGGCGAGGAAAGTTCATTGCAGTTTATTGGTATAAAGTTAGTCTAAAAGATAGTTTTAAATCTTCTACTGCATCTGCAAATTATTATTAATTATGAATAATTATTGATTACTGCGAAGGAGTACGCAAAAAAGAAAGGCAACTGAACGTTGTAGTCAGTAAGGTAAAGTGGTCGTAATGACGAAGGCGAAGTGTAACAAATAATACTTGTTAAAATAGGAAGTCATTTCCAATAAAGAGAATTCATCATTTAGCGCATCTTTATAAAAGCGCCCACTAATGTATTAATTATATGGATGTTTATATGCAGGTATATGATTAACATGATGTTGTTTCCAAGCAAAAGAATCATGTAACGCAAAAAGCACTCCTCTACGGAAAAATGTTCTTGCATGATATTTATCTATCTTTTCAACGAAATCTTTGTTTGTTGTGTCAAATATAAATTTAGATTAGTTCTTTTTAACTGACTTACCAAGTTCTTTAAAAACTGAATGTTCAAAAGTTTGTAAGGTTATGTTACCATTTTCTTTTGTTTTAACAAGAACACTTATAACTTTTGTTATGGATTTATTTAGCAACAGTGCAAAAAGTATGATATAAAATTTTTTAGTATATCAATCAATTATTCATTACTTTTTCACTTTAATAATAACTGCATATGTTAACATACATTAGTGAAGAATATTTTTAAATTATTAAATTACAAAGTCAGTGCGAAAGGTTTTTTATAAATAAGAGTAAACAGGTTTACTAAGATATAGTATACCAACGGTTAAGAATTTAGTAAAGTTAGTATACCATATACTGTAATCGGCAATCCCTAAATAAACCGGAAAAACAGGATACAATTAGGATAATAACCGGGAAAAAAGACTACAATTGGGAAAATAACCGGCAATCCCTAAAAAAACGGCATAACATGATATAATTGGATTCGCAGCGGAAACTCAAATTTTCATCGGAAAAGGTTGTTTGAAAGCAAAAAAACTGTCCAAAGATCTTATAAAAGAATTGTTAACATGGATAGAAAGTGACTGTCAATTGACATTGTAGGCCATCAAAATGAAGACTAAAAATAATTTATTATAAGCAACACCACTTGCCAATTATATCGAAGACAGATCGCGTATGTAATAGTCGTCATCAAAAAACTCCTCTTCGCTATACCATGCCCAATCCGAATATATTTTATATATAAATTGGTGATATTAGAAGAGATCTTTTTGATTTCTCAGTTCGTTAATTTTGTCCCGAGCTTTTGCTTGTTCCTTCAAAGACAGTGGCAGCAAAATGAAAATTGTCGAGCGAAGAAAAAATATCTTTTCGTAGATTTTTCAATTATGACTTTGACCTTACAACATTAAGTGTTTTTTATCATTACAAACTTAAATATTTTATATAAAAAAGACTGAAATAAAATGAAATAAAAAAGGCTGAAATGGACTATTTTGCTTAAATGGAAAAAAAATTTGCCAATTCTTTTTTGCAAACCTTTTTTGCAACTTTATTTTTATAAAACATTTTTTTAAGAATCAAGAATTAGCAACTTTATTTGCCATTTAAACAAACATGTGAAATAAATATATATATATAAATAATACAAATAATATAAATAAATATATACAATATATATTAGTATTGATATATACGATACGATCAAATATTTATAAGAAAAACGAAAAAAAAAACATATTTTAACTAAATACAATACACCTGAAAGTAAAATCATGACAAATTTAACGGCTCAGCAAGAAAAACAGATAAAAAAAGATGTTAGATAGCGTAATAAAAATTTTCGAGGAGGAAATAAAAAACTTAAAAGCCGAGGTTGCGGAATGTGTTAATAAAACAAGCAACTAAAAAGTATAATTGCAGAAATGGAAAAATCAAAAGAAGTCAATTCTGATACAAATGGAACTACGTGGTCGAAAGTTGTATCAGGAGCTGCCAAAAAAACAAATGATCAATTATCTCTTCTTTTTGAAACCACAAAGAAACGTGAAGACCAAGAACGAAGAGAAACAAGCGCCCTTATCTATGGATTAGAAGCTACGCAATTTTTTCAAAGACGCAAAAGCTAGAAAATGACAAAGTAAATAATTTACTTAGCGCTATCAAATCTGATAGAGCAAAAGTGAGATCTATTCGACGTCTTAAATCTAAAGAAAGCATTGATCCTTTGCTTATCGAGCTTATATAAAGGTATACCAATATATAAAGTGGTGAATTATCAAATATAACTTATTATCGACCAATACCTGTACTCTCTGGCTTTTCAAAGGTTTATGAAAGGATTCTTTACAACAAAATATATGAACATCTTTCTAAAAATAAAATATTAAATGCCAGTCAATATGAATTTAAAAAAAATAATTCCACGAAATACGCCATACTTCATGTAAGTAGTAATATTGCAGGTTCTTTTGAGAAATCACTATTTACTCTTGGAGTTTTCATTTATCTATCAAAAACCTTTGATACGATAGATCATGTGATTCTTATACAAAAACTTAAAAACTATGGAATCAGCTAAAATTTATTAAATTTGCTAAAAAGCTATCTAAGCAATCGTAAGCAGTTTGTGCAAATTGACGTATCCTCTTCAACAAGTTTACTAGATATAACATGTGGTGTTCCGCAAGGGTCTATATCTAGGGCCACTGCTTTTTCTCATTTATGTTAATTATCTGCACAATGCCTCAAATTTGAAGACAGTAATGTTTGCTGACGATACAAACCTTTTTCTATCCGGTAAAAATATCATTACAACATTTAATGAAATCAGCATAGAACTAATTAAAATTTTAAAATTGGTTTAAATCAAATAAACTATTAATTAACTTGGAAAAAACTAAATTTTATTTTTATTTCATTCAATTTATTTCATTCAAAATCCAAAAAAAACTTATACCAAATTATAAGCCTCAAATATATATTGACAATGTTCAAATAAAAAAATCAAAAATTATACATTTCCTTGGTGTTTTCATTGATGAAAATCTAACATGGAAAAACCATATCGAAACTTTGCGCAATAAAGTTTCAAAAAGTATTGGAGTAATGTATAAAGCGAGAAATTTTGTAAATAGACATTTATTAATTCAACTTTATCACTCGCTAATTCAATGCCATATAAACTACACAAATATCGCATGGGGTACACAGTGTGCCCAGGACATGAAAAAATTCCTTTTTCTGACCTTTTATTTTTTCACTTTAAATAGTATTTTTATAATGTTTAGGGCGTATGCTGGTCAGTGCAAAAAAAGTTTTGAAATTCATCAAACCGTTTCGTTTTTATAGCTGTTTGAAGTTGAAGAAAATATTGACGCAAAATATTTGTCTTAAAATTGTCCCAATTCTGTTTTTTAACAACAACTTTGAAACGCTATACATTAAAAACTACTCCATGAATTTTAAAAAAATTTTCTTTCCTGGTCTGTAAATAATATTTAATTTGTGAATTACTTAATGAAAAATAAAAACTAAAATTTTAACATTTTTTTTGTGCAGTTTTGTTTATACCTAAAAAAATTCCAAAATATATGAAAATATATTTTTTTAATTAAAAAGAAAGTAACAGGAAAAAAAGATCGCAGGAGGCAGCAAATAAACTCAAATGTTTTATTAAATATAGACTTTCTATTTTTATGTGTAAAAATTTCACAGTCCGGTTATCCCCGGAAATTGAGTAATTTAAATTTGAAATTTAATTGTTCGTAGGATATTCGAGGTTGCGTAATTATGAAAATCAACTTTCACGGATATCTGTTGATAACATGCGACAAAATGTTATTGATAAAAAAAGGAGAATTAGAATTAAGTTCATTTGAAAAATCTAAGCTTATTTTAAAAACAATCAAAGTTAGATATAATCTAACTATAGAAGATGAAAAAGATAACATCAAGAAAATTTTAAAGCAAATTGACAGACATGTAAAAAAAATATTCAAAGTTGAAACAAAACAAACTTTTGGTCAAATTGGAAATTTGAAGTGGGGATAAAACTACCCGGGAATCTACCTGCAGCAGCAGCATCATCATCCAGGGGTGATGTAGAAGAAGAGGGAGCTCCGCAAGCTAAATGAGGACGGAAATCAAAAAGACTAGGGTAAAAGTTTAGTTGTTGACATATATTTGAATTTCTTAAGCATCATAAAAGAAGTTGTCCAAAGATGTGAAAAAAGATAGGGAAAGGAGGAAGGAGTAAAACTTTCAACAATATCAGTACAAGAAGAAACTGCTTTAATCTACAACTTCGATCTATCCATAAATAAATATCAGGTGAAATATGCAATCAAATACTGTTGTAATTAATTGTTTTTATAATTGTACGTTTAAATTTCATATATTTCCCCAGGAGCTGAGACTTGAGCTTCTCCCAAAACTAATGTTGCCAGCAAGGAATGATGTAGATACCTTTAAACGTACTTTGCTACCAAAGGAATTGAGTAGTGATGACAAACAAACTTTATCCCCTGTGAATAATGTTATCAAAGACACTGTTGAGTCTCTACTTGATATATCCGGGTTTTGTGCTGAAAATCATTCCATACATGTAGAGGGTAAATTTGGACTTGATGGATCTGGAAATCACAACTATCGTCATCAGTTTTCCGATCCTCAAGATGCAGACTTAAATAGAACAAATTATATTTGTTCTTTTTGGTGTCCCCTTGAAATAAAAGATTCAAAAAACCAAGTTCTGGACTAATCCAACCCCTAACTCCATTAATTTTTCCAGGCCTGTTATTCTAGTGAAAGCAAAAGAAACTAGGGAGAGTTTAAAAGAGTATTTTAAACCAACTCTGAGCCAATTGCCTAAAAATGAAACTTCGCCTATTCTTTCAGAAAATGGTTTGCAAATATTTGTAAAAACAGAGCTAAGTATGGTTGATGGCAAAATGGTAAATTTATTGGTGGGTGATTCTGGAGCTTTTTGTCACTACTGCAAATGTTCCAGAGATGATGCAAATGACCTGGTATGTATACTACATGGATTTACCATAGATTAAAACTATAATGATATGCTCAGTACTTGAAAAAGACTAGAAAATGGCGAAATCTCCTACAAAGATACTTAAAGACATGGACAATGCCATGAACCAATAGTTGAATCAGATGTAAAATTTTTTGGCATTCTACATCAAAAGCTACGTGCACTTGACTACTGTCTGAAGTTGTTATATCATATCGTGGGCCAAAAAACCCATACATGGTCTGAACAGGACATAAAGGTAAAAACTGCTCTGAAGACAGCAAAAAGAAAAGTTATTCAAATGTACGCAAGAAAACAGGAATGCTTCTTGATTCTTCTACTTCTATCAGTACAATAATATATTATCTGCTAATGGTCCATTGTTAGTAATATATTACGAACAATGGACCATTAGCAGATCGTTTTTTTAGTCCAAAAGAAAGAAAGTCTATTTGTTCCGTAATTCTTAAAACAGAAGACCAAGATAGCTTCTCGGCTTTGTTATCTAAGTTCAATATACTCCTTAGCATTAATCAGCATGTTGATATTAGCAAAAAGGTTGATCCTGACAAAGTTAAAAAAGTTGGTTATGAATTGATGATATTCCATAAACAACATTTCCATGGGCTTTGCTTAGCCCCAGTTTGCATCAAATGTGTGCACATGCCTGGGAACTATTTGTTATTACAGGTGGATCACACATTGCCAAGTACTCCGAGCAAACAGGCGAAAGTTGGAATAAAAACATTAAGGCTTATAAATCAGAAACAAGTTGTAAAGCAAGACAAATGTCTTTGCAAGTTAATACACATGAAATTTACTGCAGACTGATAATAAAGACACATCCAATTATTGCCAATAAAAAAAGACTTTTGCAATGTGGAACATGTGGAAAATTCGGACATACCACAAGAGGGTGTAAAGTAGACGAGAACAACGTACTTAATGAAAAAAAAAGATAGTTCAAGAATGTTTTATGTGACCATAAAAAATAGATAGGTCTAATGTCTGTGTATATTAGTGTTTAATATCAAATTATGATAAACTCAAATATATTTCATTATGAATTGGATATAATATTCTTTTCTAAGCAACCTTGCAAGCTATTAACTTGCTAGTCACGGGGATCGAGGAGCTATTTGTTATATGGGACGGGGGGCGGTGGAAGACAAATTAAAAAAAAAAAATATTTTTTAATTTATACTTTATAGATTATTTGAAAATTTTGAAAAAAGTAAGAGCATGACTCTCGGCGCCCCTCCCCCTCCCCTACCGTTGCCCCATTCTCTGGGTTAGAGTGCACACACGTAAAATTTAACTTCAGAATCAGATTCGTCAGCCCAAAAATGTAATATGTTAAAATTTTCAAAAGATTTCATTAACAAATAACAAATTTATGAATTTTTTCCAAAAAACTACATTCTGGGCACACAGTGTAAGGGTTCTATGAAAAGATTGCGATAAATTAATGTTATCCTTTTATTAACTTAATTTTGTTGATTTAACTTAGTTTTGTTGTAATGTATATACTTTTATATTTTATTTTATGAGATTTCATATGTATACGTGCATTGTAATAGTATTAAACGATGTTAATCAGAAAAGAAAAAAAAAAGATCTCTAATGTAAAATCGGTGGCATCAAAATTTAATGAGTTTTTCGTAAATAATGGTCCAAACTTAGCCAGTAAAATTAAACACACTCCTGTACACTACTTGAACCATCTATAGAAGTCGGATTCAACTTAGCATTTAAAAAGCTCACTAGTAAAGAACTTTATGACTCAACAAAAAAACAAAATTTAAATAAAGCAACAGGCTATGATTCTATTTCAGCAAGCATAGTCAAAGACTGCTATGAACTTATTAAAGATGTTTTATTAGATATTTTTAACAAATCGCTTATAACAGGTGTTTTTCTAGATGAAAATGAATAACTCAACTAAAAGTTGCAATTATTGCACCGATTTTTAAATTAGGAGATAAAAGTCTGGTTACAAATTATCAACATATATCGGTGTTACCTGTTTTTTCAAAAATCTTCGAACGTATCATGTATAATAGGATATTTGCATTTTTGAATGATAACAATCTTTTTTATTATAACCAATATGGTTTTTGATTAAATTACTCTACGGAACATGCACTTATACAACTTGTAAAGTTATCAGTGGAGCATCTTCTCATAACAAATTCACTTTAAGTATATTCCTAGACTTTTCAAAAGCATTTGACACCGTTAACCATCAGATTTTATTAAAAAGACTAAAGTATTATGGAATAAGCCACGAATACCATAAATGGTTTACCACTTACTTAACTGATCGAAAGCAGTTTATTTCTCTATATGACGGTTTTCTTAAGTCCGCTGCTGTTCTTAATCTATGTCAACGATCTATATAAAGCATCAAATATTATGTCTACTATTATGTTTGTAGACGACACCACTTTATCCTATTCTCACAGCATTGTAACATTATCTCTTTATTTCAAGTAGCAAATAATGAGCTAGAACAAATATTAAACTGGCTTATTGCTAACAGCCTCTTTAAACACTAAAAAAAAAGTTTTTCTTATTTCATTCTTAGGAACATATATATATATATTCCTTAGAATGGAATATAAACGAAAGTTTCAATATATTCCAAAATCCTTACCAAAGCTATATAAAAAATAACATCAAAATTGAGCGCTCATTGACAAATAAATTACATGGTATTTTAATAAATGAAAACTTATCCTGGAGAGATCATATTAAACATATTAGCAATATAATCTCAAGAAATATTGGCATTTTATATAAAACCAGACAAATCTTAGACAAATCAACACTAACTCAGCTATATTTTGCATTCATAAATAGTTATTCATCTTATGGTAATATTATTTGGTGTAGTACAAATAAATCTAAACTCGAATGTCTCCTTAAACAACAGAATCATGTAGTACGCATTATTCATTTTCAAAATCGCTTCACAAATGATAAACCTCTTCTAAAAAGCATGAGGGCACTTGATATTTATGAATGAAATATTTTCAAAATTTCACAATTTATGTTTCAACATCAGTCAAAAAAAAACGCCGAAGGTTTTTGTAAATATTTTCCCTAAAACATTAAACCGGTACAATATTCGATCTACCGGAAGATTGAAAAAACCTTTCCGTACATCAAAACTTATGACCTTCACCATTTTCTATCGTGGTCCAATGCTTTGGAACCATTTTACAAGCCATGATTTTTTCTAACAATACACTTTTATTTCTTTACTGATGATAAGATTTATTACTGATGATAAGATTTTATCTTCTTCAGGTTCTCCGGTCTTGTAACTACTATAGATAATGAAATGTACTTGTATTTAATATTTTTAAATATTTTATCGGAAATTACTTTTAATTGTAAACGGTTGCTTGACAAAAATAAATAGATAAAAATAAATAAATAAGTATTAAGTTTTAATTAAATTTTTAAATTTCAGACCACTCACAACTAAATTGGACCCAATTTTTAAGAAAATAAAAGTTTGGATGCAAAATATTTTTTCGTATAAGAAAAAAAGTTGCCTCTTTAATCTGTGTTAAACGCGCAAACTTAACTACTTACCTAAGCATATTAATTACTTAAGTGTCTTAGCAGCCGTGGCGCAGCGGTAGCGCACTTGCCTCTGAAACATTAGATCCTTGGTTCAAACCCCACCTCTGGGCGAGTTTAGCGACATCGGTTAGGAAGGAGGCGTGAACTTCCTATGCAAAAAACCTCCTATGCTTTTTTATGCAAAAAGCGCTGCGACTCTTTCTTGCCATTAACTCGATTTTAATAGCTACCGTGAGTTCTGTGCAAACACGTACGAATGATTAACGGCAGCAGCATTAAATTCGATTTTAAAATATTATAGGATGAATATAAATAAAAGAAATTTTGGCAGGTTTATTTGTAAAACAAGTGTTTTTGATATAGGAGGGAACAGAATGTATTTTGTTTTATTAAAGTTTATGGCCAATTTATTAGACCACTCAGATACACATTTGAGTACATTATTCATATCAGAAAGCAATATTAGAGTTTGATAAGAACAAATTCGTATCATCAGCGAATATAATACTTGAAGGATTAACTGCTTTACTTAAACCATTAATATAAATTAAAAAGATGGGAGGACCTAGAATAGAGCTTTGTGGAACACCACAGGTTATTTCAACATAGTCAATTTGAAGGCGACCGTTAAAGGTAGCAAGTTGCTTTCTATTTAATAAGGAACTATGAAACCACATTAGTATATTATTATTGATTTCATAGTATTTGAGCTTTCTAAGAAATATTTTATGGTCAACGGTGTGGAAAGCCTTAAAAAGCCTTAAAAAGAATAAAGACTCCTTACGTATGTTTTTTTCTTTAGTTATTACTCTTCTTGAACTATATTATGTTGCAATTAATTGATTTATGTTGAGCTATATTATGTTAATAATTAATTCAATTGTTGCGATCTCTTTATCTTTGTTAGAAACCCTCACACATACACATGTGGCGGGATAGCTCTGATGGTTAGAGCGTTAAAGGAAAAGTTAAAACCCGGACTGTTGAGCGATACGAGTTCAAATCCCGCCACCGCCAACTCAGCGCTTGAGTAGTACTTCGGTGCGCAAAAATGTTGGTCAATAACGGACGCTACTTTTGATTAGTCTTAATGACTATTTGTGGCTGTTCCTATGCTAAGCCAACAATATCTTTGGATATAAGAACATTGTATAGAAAAATATAGCATGAAAACTAAAATTAAAAAAAAAAAAATACACACACACATATATATATTATATATATATATATATATATATATATATATATATATTCTTTAAATTCTGACAGGAGCAAGCAGAAGACAATATATCTTATCCTCTTGCTTCTTATGTAGTGAAATAGCTTACTTTACTTGCACGTTTAAATTCATAAAATATATAAGTATAAAATTAGTTCTTAGATTTTTAAGAGTTAAACATATATATACATATTAGTAAATATATAACAAGATAAATAATAAAAAAGCGAGTTAAATATACAAAGAAATATTTTTACTGGTTAGATTTAAAAAAATTTGTTAAATATTGTTTCACTGTTTTTTTAAAAGCTTTAATTGTGATAATAGATTTTATGTGATTATTCGGGATTGATTTCCACAGACGTTGACCACGATAAGTAATTGAGTAGTCCAATTTTTAAGTGTTGTTGACGGAATGTAAAAATTGTAAACAGAATGTCTTGTTTAAGTATTTGTGATTAATTAGAGTGAAATATTGCTGAAAGTATGACGCATGTTATTGTGAAGTTTAAATATAAACAATAAATTTTGATAAATATTTAGATCGTATACATTTAAAGGCTTAGTTTCTTTTAGTAAAGTTTTGGCGTATGCATATTTATTTGCATTAAAAATTAACTTGTTTTTGTTTGCTATAATTTCTTTATAATGAATGCGACTGATTACTTGCACGAGCTATTACAGTAACTTATAATGCTATAGATAAATAAAAAATATAAACTTTTTAGGAACATATTATTTAAAAAGGTGCCTTGTTTTGAACATGACTCCCATTTTATTGGTTTTCATTCGCCTTAAAGTTGAAGAGATTTTATTTTCTATTAATTTGATATAATTTTTTCAGATTTAAAAGTTCGTCAAATAATATGCCTAAAATTTTTATTAATTTTCATTCGCCTTACAAAATGAACATACATTTTGTGTTCAGATTTGAAAAGCTTACAGCTTTTCAAATCTTCTATCATGTGATCAGATATATGTTTTACAACACTTTTGAATACGTCCAACACAAGTAGAATCAGAAAGTTAAATTTTTTTATGAGTGAAAATGTATATCCTTTTGATATTGAAATGTTTCTCGGGCTGCATAAAAAAGTACACGGGTCAAATGTCGCCCCCGGGCAAAAAAATTAAATACGGAACAAATTACAGATTTAAATTCACACAAGTTAATCTCGATATAACAAATTAAGCAAGTAAAGTTACATATTCCGGATTCTTGAACAGTAAAGCCTCGTGTTATCAAAAATGTATACAACTGAAACAGCGAGCATATTCGCCTATACTCATCTGCTTTAGTCTTCTATCATGCAAGGGAAAAAAGAAATGGAAATTCGAAAATTGATTTTATCAATGCTGTGAAAATGAGTTTCTTCAGTCATTAATCAGTTATGGCAACTCCAAATTCCAAAAAATCAGAAAAGAAAACAAGTTTTTTTGGTGGAATTTTTGGAGGTGCAAATCGGAGAACCGGCAAAAGTAAGGATAGAATTTATAGTCGTTATAAAACAAATTAGAGGACAATCCAATCTAACATTCATTATTTAAACTAGTTAATTCCTATAAAAGCAGTATTGAAATTTAAGCAAATTAGTGTTTTATTTATTTGCTAATAAAGTATTGAGTTGATTAAGGAAAGTATTGAGATATTTACTATACAAGTTTCTCAATCAAATATTTCATCACTAGCCATTCCACAGGATTTTTGTTGTTGTTGACATATTTATATATGATTAACACAGTTGTATAGAGCTAAAAAAGACTGTAAAAAAATTAAGGGTCTTTCAACTTTAGAAATAATTGGAATCGAAGTTTTTGCATTTTGTGTGTTAATAAAACTGATGATTTTTTGACAAAAAATTTGCTGTGAAATTTTGACAAAAGCAAAATTTCACAGCAAATTTTTAACTATAAAAAATTTGCTGTGAAATAGCACCAAAATAAAATACAACATCAAAAATCTAATCAAATGATATGCAAAAGATAAAAAGCATAATATTATTTCTATAACATATATTTCTTATAAACATACTTTCTACACAAAATCCTAAGTACCAATTCTTCAAAAAAGCATTAATAAATACTCTGAATTGCACTTTTTACAGGAAACTTTTTTCAAAAAAGTGTTTTTTTGTTTAATAAACTGACCTAAAAGTTTTTAGAACTTAGAAATGAGAACTAGGTGAAAACTAAGAAATTATGTGTAAATGTTAAAAATGTTCCTCATTCCATTAAATTCCTTATCCTTTTTTTAGTCTAATATAGAAATTTTCAAACAAGTTTGATGTGTTTTGGTACTTAGGAATCCTTACCTATAAAAACTTTGTTTGAAAAGGTATTCCCAAATCAAGTTTTTTTTGTCAATAGTGGCCTTTAGACATAAATAATATATAAGAGAAGCCATATAAAACATAGTACTTTGTATGACACAGTGGGAAAAATCGAATTTTTTGTGCCAAGATTATTTTCGTAGTTTTTTTTATTATTAGAATAGCTATATATATAAAATGCATGAATAAAGTAATACCCATGTAATTACATAATATAAAAAAAATAATAATAAAAAAAGTAAGTTTTGGTGAAAAATACGAAATATTTTTAATGGACAAGACAACTTTTATCAGTGTAATATCAAAAATATTACTTTTCAATGCATGTATTTGTCATAATATAACTTTTTTAAATATATATATTATAACAGTAATGAAAGATTTTGTAGGTATTCTTTGTGTACAAAACATCTTCTTTACATGTTCAGTATTTCATCAACTAACCATTAACCGAAGAATATTTTGTTATAATTTTTTTATTGCAAAAAGTAGCAAAATATTTATGATGCTAGGCTATATACATACATTTAGCATGAGATTTACATAATCAAATGTTTGAATAATATTGGAGGATGGTTTATCTGATACCTAATAGTAAAGGTTAGTAGCAAAAAAAATATCAAAAACTGTTCGTTTTCAATGCATAAAAGGTAATGATTACACTTATGTAAAATTGTTTTTAAAAGTCTGAGTGAAAAGCATTGAAATAATTAAAGTTAGATATTTTAAAATGAAAGTCAATAAAGTAAATTTAAAACAATACAAAAAAATAGCTTAAGAAAATTGACAAATAAAAAAATGCAAAATAGCGTTTTGGAACACATGTCAAATTCACGTGTAAATAAATGCATAAAATAACGCTTAAAGTAATATTTAATGTTTTTTTAACTAGATATTTTCTTTAATAAACATGTCTTCATCATTATAACAAATTTTCACCATGCAATGCCGACATTGATTTTTTGTTATTTTGGCACACTCTGTCCCACTGTTCATTATTGTAAAGAAGTTGAGTCAAACTAATTTATGCAAAAAACCTCAAGGTTCAATTATAAAAAAAGAAATAAGAGAGTAAAGTTCATGAAAGTTATGTGTTTTTTGTCTTACGTCAAATATTTTTTGTTGTGCTGTGAAATTGCTATCATTAATAAAACATTTTAAAATGAGTTTATTGTAAATTTGTGAATTTAAGTTGCTTTAATACTCCTTTTTTTATCTGTGAGCTGTTTAAATCTTCATTGGTTTCCAATACAAAAATTAGTTACATTTAAACACTTTTCATTCAATAAACAATTTTACTGTACAACACCAAAAAAAAAAAAAAAATTTAAAAACTAGACTTAAAATAGATAGGTGTAAGATTTTTGCCTTTATGGCACATCACAGGCATCATGTTGCAACATCCAGAAAAAGTCTCCTAATATTGCAGGTGAATATTTTCTATTGTAACATTTTTCTATTGCAGCAAGGTCTTGATTGAACCACTCTCCATGCTTATCACATACACTATTTTCCAAGAAAAAGTCCATATGTGACATCAATTTCTCCTAACTAACTGGATTTTTTGTTTCAGGAATTTCTGCATATATAGGGCCTATGCGTATATTTAAGAATGTTTTTCAACATGTTTATTGAAGATCATCCATGGTCTGATCAAACTGATCACTATCTATGAATTGTCTTATGTCAGACCTCACAAAAATTCACTCCTTACTCTCAAGTCTTTATACAAAAAAAAAAAGAAGGGAAAAAAGATATTTATTAATTTTTCAAACATTTTCCCACCCGCCCTAAGCTTATTAACCCCCCCCCCTCCCCTCCTCTTCCTGTTTATTAATTTTTACTTGTTATTAACAAAAAATTTATGCCTCAAAACTAAAAAGAAAAATTCAGTGAAAATCAGCCTTAAAAATTAGAAAAAATTTTTTTCAGTCACTGATAAAAACAAAAATTTTCATTTTAAATTTTAGTATTAAAAATAGTAAATCTTGATTTGTCGAAAACGAGCTTTTGATTTATTTAATACCAAAGTATATTAGCATATTAAATCCTATTTAAATTATAATAAAACAGCTGTTAAAAAACGCGTATTTGATGGCAAGTCACACTAAAGTTAAATAGTTTCATGCATGTTTTGTAAAAAATATAAGTTAAATGAGTCTCTAATTCAAAATATAATTGCTGTTCATACAAGCTCTTTGTATCTAATAGCAATCAAACTTTTTTTATTTAAAACTTGAGCAAATATAATTTTAAATAATTATTAAGTTAAAAGTTGAATGCATAAGTTTCTGTGTCCTCATTTTTATTTTATCGCCATTATTTTATAATTTTTTAACATTGTGTTTATGCAATATCCTGTGTTTCCTGCAAGTAAATTCTTTCGATGCTAGTGTAAAAATAAATAGCAACTATTTTTTAACAGGAGTTTTCCTTGTGACTCCTGAGGACAGAAGGTCTTTGGTATTATAAAATCAGGTGTTTATTAAATTTCTACAAGCTTTTTAACTTAAAATTAAGCTTGTTAACCAGGCATATATGACAAAAGTTAATTACGTTTATTGTTATGCCTATGTTATTTTAGGTATTAGGTTAAGCAATAATTAAATATTTTGTTTTTAAATGAAATTGGGTTCTCACAAGCAACTCTGTTGAGTTTTTATAAAATGTAATGGTGTTTAGGCTCTGTGTTAAGGGGCCACCTCAAGTCTGAATTTTGCAATATGACCCTGAATGTTAAAAAAAAGTCTTAAATTATAGCATGTTGGATTTTAAAAGAAACAAAGTTACAATTATTTTATAAAAAAAATAATTATTTTGGATTTTACAGCATAGAAAACAACATTTTTTACCTTAAAATAAAAAAGTACATTTTTACAAAGTTCTTTGATTATATCAATTTTTTTCTTATGTTTTTTATAAAATGATGATTTTTTTTTTAGTATTTAGAGGCATTTTATAACGCATAGTTTAAAAATTTGGATTGTTTTTATTTTCTTTTTTTCGTAGTTGAAATGTTTTTTGTAAACCTAAACCTTAATGCAGAGTGAGAAATGCTTGCTTCATAAGCAAGAAGTTCCGAGTTTGATCCCCACCACATTTGATACCAATATGCTCCATAATTTATATTTTATTTTCATAGTTTAATTGACTTCTTTATTGATTTTATATAAGATTTTTTAATTACTTCTTAAGGTACACATTTCATTCATGCAATTCATATTCTATTTGTTTGCAAAAGTCTGATAAAATTTATTTACGCTCTTGTAACCAAAAAGTTTTGGCCATTTCATTTGTTCAAAATGTTGCAGCTGTGCAAATTTTTCCAACTTATAATTGAAAAATAGCTCAATATAATTAAACATAAATTTACATAATTTGATTACAATTTATTAATCTGATTGTTCAATGAAAATTTAAAATGTGCAAGCGTTATGTATGATGTGTTTATCAATATTGCTCAAAGTTTGATCTTGAACAATATTTGTGATGCATTAAGAATTTTCAGAAAAAATTAGGTTCAATATATAACCAGTTATGTAGTTCTCAGAATTAAATGATGACTGTGTAACATTTTGAATCAGTTATACTTTATTTATTGTATCTATAAATGTTTGGGTCTGTTAATTAGAATTAGTATAAGACTAGAAATAATATTTTTATCAATTAATTTTTTACAGCAGTTAATGCATTATTGATTTTATGATTAGTTAATTATGATGAGTCGCCATGGGGATATATACATAAAGCTAAAACTAAAGTTTTAGTTGAGTTATTGGGTAATTGTTGTGTAAATTTCATAAAGTCATTTCATAAAGGTTAAATTAATTAATAGATGAAATAAAAAAACTTTTTTTTTTTCAATGATTTTGTAATTTCTGATTCCAAAATACTTTGATTATTATTTTATTATGCATTTTTCAACATCATTTTTTTTTTAATAGATTTTAATTACATTCTAATTCAAAAGGTGTAATTTTTAACTTTCATGATTACAAGCTTGATGTATTACTATTACTACTCTTACATTTGAAAAGAAAAATGTTTATACAATTACAATTGTATAAAAAATTGTATAAAAATATACAATTTTTTCATATATTATTTACCCAAAACTAGAGTTTTATGTTCTAATTTTAGTTCTAGTTCTACCCAGTGGGCATAGCACACTGGGTAGAATTAGAACCTAAAAAAGGCAACTTTTGAACATTCCAAAGACATTTAAAAGAGGTCTAAAACGTTCAAAAGTTGTCTTTTTTATGCCCAGTGTCCACTGAGTAGTATAATTTTTAAAATATGAATAATCTTTGATCATTAAATCATCAACTATCAAACAGCATAATATCAATATAAAAACATAATATAAGGCTTATATGTAATACTGTTTTCATATATAATTTACATGTTTTTTTTCTATTCTTAATAAAGCATATTAAGAAATACTATTAAAGTATAGTATTTTATTAGAGTACAAAATTGTTAAAATGTTCGTTTTTATTACGTTTTATGCAAGACTGTAACTGTTAGAAAAAATATTTTAAGAAAATAGAAATTCATTAAATAATTCATTTAACAAATTAGTCAAAAAATAAATGAATAAGATTTGTCTACAGTAAAAAAAATATGCATTCTATTCCTTTTAAAAACCGAGAGCCGCTTGAATTTTGTGACTAAGGCTCATCAAAAAACAGCAACTGGCTCTGGCTCAGCTCCACAAGCCTGATTGATACAATCAATTTTTAGAAAATTTAAAGTTAATAATCATCATCACATTGTGTTAGAGTTGACAAAAAACATTTTTTTCTATTGTTTTTAGGGTGTTTTTTTTTTTAGTTGCAATCTTTTAGTTTTTTTTTTTTTTGACATAAATTTTGAAATGGTTTTTTTTTTAATTCTATTATACTCTTAGTATATGATCATTATTAGCACAAATATATGTATCACAACCAATTTTAAGGTTTCTTTTTCTAGGGATACTGTATGGAAATGTTTATTTTTCATTTCTATATATAATGAGTGTAACACAGTAGTTAGAAAGTTGTACCTACTAACTGCTGTGTTATGCTCATATATAGAAACTATACTTTTCCTATAAAAAAAATTACTATTTTAATTTTGATTGTGTAAATATATTAGTATATAAAACCATGCCATTTTAACATCAAATGCTAAAAAAAAAAAGCAATCTGTTAACATTGTTTATTTTTTTTGAGCATTTGAAATTTTAATCTTACATTGTTTGTTTGTTATACTTGTCAAAAAATAATTATTGTGTGTAGACCCTTATAGAAAAAATGCCCTATACTGTACCTAATTTCCAGTAAAATAAAAATTTTTTTGAATTTTAATATTTTATTAGCTTAAAATGGTTATCAATTTAGTTGTATTAAGTGCTAAGTAGTGTTGTACAAATTAAAAAAGTGTAAAAATTTAAGCAAAAAAAAAAAGCATTAGTTTAGTAACTTCAATATGTATTTAAAATATGTAAGATATTATAAGTATATTTAAACTATATAAGATATTTTAAATGTATTTAGACTATATAAGATATTATAAATGTATTTAAACTATATAAGATATTATAAATGTATTTGAACTATATAAGATATTATAAGTGTATTTAAACTATATAAGATATTATAAATGTATTTAAATTATATAAGATATTAAAGTGTATTTAAACTATATAAGATATTTTAAATGTATTTAAACTATATACGATATTATAAATGTATTTAAACTATATAAAATATTATAAATGTAGCCAGCTGTAAAAAAAAGTACTACTGTAAATAATACATGAAAGTTTGAATTAAAAAATCATTTATGCAGTAGTATTGTGTTAATGTTACTGGGTTGTTGGACCTTCATCTGATGATTAATAATTTATTTATTTATAACTTTTTTATTGCATTTTTTACATATAGAGATTTTACTTTTACTTTTTTACATATAGAGGTTTCTACTTTTTCATTTGAGGTCCATTTTTATACATAATGTTATGGCAAAAGGAACAATTATCTCTTTCCATTTTGCTAATTTCAGGCCTCGGCAGGAGCAAATGAGTGCAAGAGCGGTGAATAGCTCTACTAAAATGTTTTTATATAATGAAAAGCATTGCAGTTTATTATGCAATATTATTTATGCAATTATGGTTAGTTTTTAAAGTAAATTTTTTAAATGGGTTTTTTTGTCTTAATTACAACAATAATGCTTTTCTTTTATAAACAACTTTGCAAATTTGACCATATTGTTGTTGATGTTATAGTTGTATTACACAGTATTTCACACCAAGGATTTTAGAAAGAAAATTTCTGCACTGTTAATTTGTGTTTGAAAAGAAAATAAGTTTTTCTTTTTTTATACTAATTCTGTTATAACTTTGGATTATAGTTATGTAATATTTATATTCACATTTATAATACTAAAATTCTGCTGTACTAAAAACAAAACAATTGTTGTAATATAAAATAACATATATTATAAAGTCAATAAGTTGTTAGCCATGTAACAAGTTGTTATATAGTTAAAAAATAATCTCAAGCACAAAAAAATCAGTGAATGTTACACACATACACACACACACACACACACACACACACACACACACACGCACATACACACACATACACACAAAATCATATTTTGCAAGCAGAAAAGGTCAAACTGAAACTGAACTTAATCTTTTTTATTCTGATTTTTTTCCTTATACAAAAAAATTATACTTTTGTGAGAGCCGTAAATTGCTCCCATAAAACACTTTAAGGGCAAGAGCTAAAGCTCTTGTTTCTTTGCAAGGCCTATAATTTGGTTTAAAAATAAATGAGCAACTGGGTTGTTTTTTTTTTTTTTTGGATTTTCAAAGATATCCTTTCTCTCATTATTTTTTTTTTAAGAATTTTTTAAAAAATAATGTTAAGAACCGGTTAAATAAAAAATGGCCTTGAGTATGCACAATATCAGACAATTGAACATAAATTAATCATAAAAGTCAACCTTAGCTAAAAACACTGAGTTCTAATTTTGTTTCTAAAGAGGGGTTAAAGACACTTGTCTTTTTATTTGTTCTGCTGTGTTATTGACGTTAATGTTAGTGTTTTTGATCTGCTCCTGGGACTTCATGATATTTCTATCAGCTACTACTTTTTGTTATAAAGAACATTATTTTTGAATTTTTCAACATAATCTGCTTTTCTAGATTTTTAATTTGAGATAATTTTCAGCTATTTCATCAGTTGTTGTTTTTTAATATATTTCAATGAAGTCTTTGACATATTCTTCTTGCATATTCTTCTTTTAATTATTTTGGTTTTATTTTTATTTCGTACCAAGTTTAAGAAGTTTTTGAAATAAATTTTGTTTAGTAATATTTAAATTTTGTTATGAATAATGATTAGGTTAAATTAGAATTTTAATTATTTTGTTTTACAAATTTTTAGTTCACTGAACACTTAAATTTAAAAATATGAAAAATTGAAAATGTTGCATTTACATTACCAGTTTTTATATACAAATATAATATTTTTTCATCTTTTTATTTTGAAGGTTTTAATAATTTTTTTGTTTTTTAAAAAATTTCTTTAGTATTAGTTTTTTTTACATTGTTGTTTTTATTTAGATTCATTAGTAAACTATGATTATGTTAAAGGAGTTGAAACTATTGAATATAGGAGAAAATCTGATGGAACTGTTAAACAACAAATTGTAGAAAAAAATTCTTATCAATCTTATAAAGCCCAGTATTTTAGAGGACATAGGTTTGAATTGTATCATAAACCAACTTGGTGTGACATTTGTCAAGAATTATCATGGGGTTTATATGCTCAATCTGCAAGATGCTGTTGTAAAATATTATGTTTTTTTACTTGCATATATAAGAAAAAACATTTTTAATTAAGTATAAAATTTTTATAAATATTTATAATTATTAGTTATAAATACTTATGATTTTTTTTTTTAATGCTTATAATTTCTTATAAATATTTATATAAATATTTATTACAATAATATTTTTATAAATAAAAATTTTATTAAAATAGTTATAATTTTTTGTTTCTTGTCTGTTGCTGTACTTGTGTATCTTTATTTCTAGTTTGTCGTTTTACTTGTCACTTAAAATGTGTAAATTCTGTGTCTTTGGATTGCCCAAAAGCACCATCAATAGAAAAATCATTTGATGAGATTACAAAAGAAGTTCAAGAAATATTAGTGAGTTTTATTTGGGTTTATTATGTATAATCTTCTATATTTTTTCAAATTTAATTTATTAGTAATAATCATTCCTATCAACTTTTACAGCTGAATAAAATTGTTAGAAAGTCTTATGTCTTATGTATTGATGTTTATATAGTTTTTATGTTTTTGATTTTCATTAGGATTTCCTTTATACATTTGTAAATCTTCACAAAATCTTATAACCTCATGAGTTTCTATAGCCCTAAAAAACATGTCTTCACAAACTTAGCTGGAATTTAACTTTAGAAACGTTTTTCAAAATTCTATTCAAATGTCTATAAGATTTTTTACTAGGGTGTTTTTTTGAGCTGATGCAATTGAAAATCCATAGTTTTTATTTTAGTGTATTGACAAGTTCAATGGATTTTATTCAAAGCTTTTCTCCAGCACAATATATAATTTAAATTTTTTACATATATATATATATATATATATATATATATATATATATATATATATATATATATATATATATATATATATATATATATATATATATATATATATATATTCATTGTTTCATTTACTAAAACAAAGATAAAAATTAAGATTTTTGTTATGAAAAGCTTTCTTTTTAGCTTAAAGAGAGTTTTAAAATTCTTTACAAACTAAGTTTTATTTAAGCTAGATTTTTGCTGAAAATGCAGAGGTAATTGCTTTACAAACTTATTTTCATTTGAGATTTTGAATTAAATTATGAAAAATTAATGACTTTGTTGAATTCAAATTGTTTGTTAGTATCATATTGTTTGCATATCATATTGAAACTTTTTTTACTTAAAAGATTGAATGTATTTTTCAAAATTCTTACAAAAGAATGGAAGATAAGGAACTTCAAGTGATATTTATTAAAAAAATAAATGAAGATGAAGACTCTGGTATTGTGTCTATTGAAAATTATATTAAAAAAGAGAATGATGAAAGAATATTGATGTCAAATCTTATTGAAGCAGAAGATCTTTCTGATAAAAGCTTAAATGATTCTTTTATTGATCTTGTTGATTCCTCTATAAGTGTAATAAATTTAATATTTTTATCTGTTTTATCAGAAAGATTATTATTTTATCAGAAAGATTATTGTTTTCATCAGAAAGATTATTTTATCAGGATTATTTTATCAGAAGGATTACAAGGGTTGAATTAAGCGATCGGGAATTTCAAAATCTGGAGAAATATGTGGTCTTAAAAAATTTAGTTTATGCAAACCTGTGTACTTTGTTTTTAAGGAGCAAATTATCATAAGTACTGCATTATAAAAGTAATAAAACTCTAATAGTATTATTATTTTTATAAAGCACTTAAAACTTTTAAAGTTCATTTTTTGTTCAAACAACATTAGTAATTCTAAACTTTAGTTAAAGTAAAAAGCATCTAGAAAAAAAATAGAGTGGATATTCAAATAACATTTAAAACTTATTAGGGAACTTAAACAACTTTATAAAAATGTACTGTATAAAAAGTTAAGCATTATGAAAAATGTTACTAATGGTCCGTAAAAACGCGCGTTAACTTTAAAATCAACCAATAAAAACTTTTTAATAGTTGATTTTGAAATTAATGCGCGTTTTTACGACCTATTAGTAACATAAAAACATTTTCATAATGCTAAACCTTTTATAAAGTACGTTTTTATAAAGTTGTTTAAGTGTATTTGTAAAAGTTCCTGAAGTTTTAAATAATATTTGCATATCCACTATATTTTTTCTAGATGCTTTTCTACTTTTATTAAAGTTTGGAATTACTAATGTTGTTTGAACAAAGAATGAACTTTAAAAGTTTTAAGTGCTTTATAAAAGTAATAATAATATTATAGTGTTATTACTTTTATAATGCAGTTAGTTACTAGAATGTTATTTCTTTTGCAGTCGTAAGTTTATTGTTTTATTTTTTATAACTTTTTCGCTAACAAATTTAAGTTGATTTGTCCCTTGGAAACAAAGAACATGGTTTTGCATGAGCTAAAATTTTAAAGGCCAGATATTTTTCCAGAAATTTCAATTCACAATCGCTTATTTCTACTCTTGGATTGTTTTATCAGAAGGATTATTATTTTATCAGATGAGTTATTAAATGAATGTTGGTTCAGTAATTCGATTAAAAGTTATCAAATATATTTGTATTTTATTTGTTTAATTTATGCAATGTTTTACATATAACCAGATGGAAAAAATAGTTAATACCCAAAAAAGTTAAATAAAAGTTTTAATGTTTTTTATGTTGTTAAAAAAAGTTATACTACATGTAACTATTAAAACCAAACTACAGTTAAAACTAAACAAATTATGCACAGTTAATTATCTGAAACGGTTGGAAAAAAAATAAAAACTAGAAAACAATAGTATATCAGTTTCATAATTTTGCGATTATTAAAAAATAATAATTACAATATTTTAATGGAGGTTAAACTAACTTTTGAATTAAATAACTTAATTAGAAACTTGAATTGACATACTTTATTTTATTTTGTTATATAGAACTTAATTTTTTTAATTTTTTCTTTCATTAGTTTAAAAAAAATCAAAATGATTATTTTGGTTAAAACAAACTTTATACTTCCCTTTTAACATACACCCTGAGTAGAATTTTTATCAAGTTTTTTTATTTAACTATCACCAGGAGGTAAAATTAGTTAGTAACAACTAGTATATATCAAAATATATCAATGGACATCCCCTGTTTTATTACACTAGGCTGTATCATTTTAATTTTAGCATTTTTAATAGCATTTAAAAAAAAACTAGATAAAAACTAGTGTTTGTTCCTTGGTTTTCTTTGATAATCAAGAATTTGTGGCAAAAAAGTTAGAATTCTATATCCGCATTTTAGACTTTTTACGTTTAATTTTTAATTAGCCATATTGTTTATCCTTTATGAGAATCATGGTATTTGTAATAAGAACTATGATGAACCACATAAAGGAAAAACTTGTTTATTTAGTGTTTAAATAAAAGCTATTAATGATTTTTCTTTGGATGTTATAAAATGTGAAATTGTGGCATGGATACTTTACAAAAGTTTTTTATTCCTGTGGTTTTCTGTCTCAAAGAATGTCATAAAATATCATTGAAGTTAATAGCAAATTTTGATTTTGTTGCAGTGTGTATAACAAGAAGTGTTTTTAATAGAACTTTTTTAATTACAATTGCACAAGCAAGTAATGATGATATTTTTTATAGTTTTCTTATAATGTAATTTTTAAGTATAGACAAAATCTTTTAATGCTTATTCAAGCATTAAAAGGTTTTGTCTCTATACTTAAAAATATTGTTAATCAACACCTTCAAATATGCTTTAAACAAGCAACCTAAAAATTTTTTTAAGTTGCTTGTTTAAAGTTTAAAATTTGTTTGTTAAAAATTTTTTTAGGTTACTTTGTATTTCAAACTATTTTAACTTGGTTATCACTGTTTCTTTGCTGGAGTATCTGGCTACTGAGGTTCACACAATGTTTGATTGATACAATTTTAAAGTGTTATAAAGCACCTGTGTTTTAATTTCTTCGTTCTAATCTTCAGTTTCTTCTAAAAACATATGCAGAAATTCAGTGTTTTTTTATACTATTTTTTATACTTATAATTAAAAGTTATTTATAAAGTTGTATAAAAACATTTACACAGCAAAATCACAGCAAAATTTAAAAAATTATAACCTGTAAATATTTTACATTACGACAACTGAGCGTTTTCAAAAAATAATTTTTTTAGTTTGCAAAAATCATATTTTGAGCTTAAGTGATCATTTTAGCAATGTTATAAGTCATTTAAAGAATTATTAAAACATTTTTATATAATTCACTCAATCTGGTCAAAATCCGGTCTCCCTCCCCCTACCTAAAAAAAATAAGAAGGCGGAGGGGGACAGTATTTTTGGACTTACTCAAAAATTTCCTGTAAATGCCCCTGGTATATCTATGATACACCTATACTTTATATAGGAAATAGGATTTATAAATTTATAAACACACTGAAGGAATTTATATTATATACAGTAAAGTATGTTAAAGGATTACAATCTTTGTTTATATATATATATATATATATATATATATATAATATATATATATATATATATATATATATATATATATATATATATATATATATATATATATATATATATATATATATATATATATATAAGGGTTCGGACTGTCTGCACAGATATGAGCAGACAGTGTAATTTGTTGGCGCAGATGTCGGCGCCAACAAAATTTACTGCTTTGCAGACAATTTTTTGAAATCAACAAAAAATGTTTTAAACTTAAAAAATGTTTTAAGTAATATTTTAACTTTATTATAAATTCAATGATTAGTAACAATAGGAGTTTTCAAAGATTTTTAAGTAATAAAAAAAAATAATGCTGGCACTTATTCGGTGATTTCTGGACATTCAATTTCATTAAGAATTGCATCTTTTCAAGAATGTAATCAGTCTTGTCATTTGTCCATCAGCACACTATTGGTATACAAGAATACCAGCTTTTCAACTCTCTCTCTCATTCGTAAGACGATTTCTTAGTCGCAAGTGAATTAATCAAAAGGTTAACCAAGCTCTTTCTGCTGTAGCCAATGAGCAGATCATTTCGTTAATAGGCTTAGCAATTTCATAAAAAGCAATAATTTTTCATATCGCAACTGATAATGTTCCAATAATTTTGCGTGTTCATCTTGAATATTGTTTCCTTTCTTCTCTAAGGCAGCGCAGCCATTTCTCTTTATAAAAGCAATCAATTCGTCCTCAGCAGTGTCAGCAATTTCAGGTTTGACCTTTTCGGAGAATTTAACTGTAGCAGTGATAAAATCATTTTTATCTTCATTCAAATATAAACCTTCTGCTGCATTTTTGGGTGTTAATACGAAAGCAATTCCAATACCTGGTGTAAAGAGAAAATTGAGGGGAGATTGCACTTTTTGTTGTATCTCTTTATCGTCCATATAAGAATTGTACATTTGACCAAAGTAATCATACACGAGAGACTATGGAGCTTCATCACTTTCTAGCTTTCCGATCACATTGGAAGGAAATTCAATGCTTTTGACAAGCTTAGTCCCAAAATGGGTTAGATTTTATCAACTCTATAACAGCAACAGATGTATTCTTTAGTTGAATTTCCTTCAGTAATGTACTTTCTTCGTCTACCAACTTAATAAGATTGTATTTTGATAGCTAGAGACTGCTCAATGATTTATAATAACTAAACCATCATGTAGATACAGGCATGGACAATGAAAGAGAAATATTTGCTGCAATTCGTCTTTCATCAAACTTTGCTTTCATGATGTAACAATTTTTCACATATTTGATGATTTTCTCTGCATTTTTTACTGTTTTTGTGGCCTCAGTTGTAGAAACTATGTCTTTCACAAGCTAGTTGACTCCATGAGCTCCGCATCTGCTAGCCGAGATGTGTGGATATTTCTCCTCGATGATCCTCCATGCTGATTTCATAACAGGAGCGTTGTCGCTTATGACACTGGTAAATTTTTGTGACTCAATCTTCTCAATAACTTGTAAGATTGTCGCGGCGACTGCAGATGAATTTTTGAATGATTCCAGGTGTATTTATCGAGGTGTAAAAAAAAGGCTTCTGATCGGGTGCTTTAATACAAAAATTCACTATGTGATTGCCTCTTATTGTTTGTCTAGCCGTCAGACATCAGTGTTAAGTTTGTTTCAGAATTCAAAATTTCATTTACAAAAGTAGAACATTTTGTGTATTGTTTCTCAAGCAGAGATCCTGATAAGGCTTTAGCATTTGGGATGACAGATGCGTACAATGGATTGAGCGACTTAACAAAATCCTTAAAGGCCTCTGATTCGACTAAACAAAATGATATACCTGTACAGTAAAAGAAATTAGCAAGCTACGTGTAGATATCATTTTTGAGTTCTTCATTAATTGGTGGATGTACACTCTGCGTCGGTTTCCGAACCCTAATATATATATATATATATATATATATATATATATATATATATATATATATATATATATATATATATATATATATATATATATATATATATCAATGAAAATAAAGATTGTGTATATAATATATAAAGACTTGAAAGATCTTTTCTTTCTTAAAATAATTTTTTTTTTTTATTAAAAATAAATAATAAAATTTAATATCTCATTTTACATTTACATAGCAAATGAATGTAAATTGAGTTTTGTTAAATGATTCACTGTACCTTAGTAAAGGAATACAATGAATCATCATTACCTTGGATACAGTGAATCAATACACTGCAAATTAATCAAAGTTAACTTAAGGGTAGATCTAGGCTTTAAAGGATAGGCACTAAAAAATTGTAATATACTAGGTTGGTTGAAAAGTTCGCGGAGCGGCACCTATGTTGCAGTAGTAGAAACAAATTTATAACTGTATTAAACGTATTCATTCTTCGTATGAACGCATAAAAAATTTCAAGTCGATATGTCATTTCAGTCTTTGTTTACAAGCTATTGAAATTAGACGTGTCATAGTATTTTTTAAAATGGAAAATATTGAACATCGTGCTGTAATAAAGTTCTTTGTGAAAAAAGGTTTAAAGCCCATGGAAATTCATAATGAAATGGTAAATGTGTTGGGTGATGATGCTCCTTCAAAAACAACAGTATGCAAATGGGCTGCGGAGTTTCAACGTGGGCGTTCAAGCCTTGAAGATGACCCTCGCTCTGGACGTCCAAAAAGTGCTACTACTGAAGAAACGATTAATGCTGTGCATGACATGTTTATGGATGATAGACGATTGACCAAACGTGAAATTGCTGAGGCTGTGGGCATCTCAGATGAACGGGTATTACACATCTTGCACGATGAATTACGTCTGAGAAAGCTGTTGGCAAGATGGGTGCCGCATTCGCTAACTCTGGATCAGAAACGCACTCGAGTAAAACTTTCTCAAGAACATTTGGCCCGTTTTCAAAAGAATAAAACAGATTTTGTGCGTCGATTCGTAACCATGGATGAGACTTGGGTTTACCACTATGATCCGAAGCTGCGACAACAAACTGCAGAGTGGACAGAACCCGGTTGTTCAGCTCCGAAGCAAGTAAAGGCGTCAAAATCGTCAAAGAAGGTTATGGCATCAGTTTTTTGGGATGCGAAAGGAATTTTATTAATAGATTACCTTCAAACCGGTAAAACGATAACAGGTGAATATTATAAAAATCTTTTGGACCAGTTGGATAAAAAAATTCGTGAGAAAAGACCTGGTTTGCTGCATAAAAAAATCATTTATCACCAGGACAACGCACCTGCTCATATCAGCGATGTTGCAAAGGCGAAATTGGTCGAATTAAAGTACGAACGCTTGGAACATCCACCCTATTCACCAGATCTGGCTCCGTCCGACTTCCACCTCTTTCCACATCTCAAAAAATTTCTACGTGGAAAGCGTTTCTCATCACATGAAGAAGTCATTGCAGCCGTAAATGGGTATTTTGAAGGCCTTCCGGAATCGCACTTCAGAGATGGGATACATGAATTGGAGAATCGTTGGAAAAAGTGTATTGCTCTTAAGGGAGAATATACTGAAGAATAAAGTCATTTTTTGAATCATAAAATTGTTTTTTCATTTCCGCTCCGCGAACTTTTCAACCAACCTAGTATTTAAACATATATGTGGTAATTAGATTATTTTTAAACAATGTTTTGAATATTGTGGGAGGGGGAGGGGAGTGTTGTGTTTGTAAAATTTAACTAAACATCATTTTTAGGAATTTGTTTTTGTTTTTGAAAGATAATTTTATATTTAAAATTAAATAAAAAACAAAGCCAAGCTTATATATTAGTCCTAACTAGCTCTGTCCAAAGGATGTAACTAGTAGTTTTAGTTAATTATCCCAGGGTTTTCTTGATTATTTAATAGTAAGGTAAATATTCTCATTGTCCAAAAATAATGAGACAGAAAGATGGGTTTTATTTGCAAGATGTTGCTTTTTTTTAAATTTCGCTGATTTTGAATGACTATTATCTGTTAAAAATAACTTTAAAACCTCTAGTTTGATATCACATTGTTGTGTGTTCGATCCTTTTGTGTGGAGGTAGATCTGTGTATCATTTATTTCTTGAAGGACTGACTCCCGCGAAAATGATTGCAATGCAACCAAAAACCGTCTCACTGTTTTATTGCTCAATTACCTTTTACCAAGTTGAACAAATAACTTTTACCAAGTTGTACAAATAACTTTTACCAATGAAATCAACAAAGGTTTTTGCAATATACACTTGGTTTCCATTAATTCCAATGTAGCGTAAAACTTGGCTTATTTTATATTTGTGAGAAGTATCGGGGATGCTATCAAACACCAATACTTAATTTCTAAAACCTGATCGATGACTTCTTTTTTAACTTTTTTTCCGAAAATTTCAATTTGTTTTGAATGGTAGGTAGACAAGGTAGTTAGATTATTTTCTAAGTTTGATTCTTAGGGTGACTTCACATAGCATGGTGTCATATTTTGCCAACAAATGAATTAATTCTAAAAAATTTCCTCTATCTCCTTTTCTCTATCTTAATTTATATTGAAATACATATTTAATAATGTATTTTAAGTCTCAAATTACTGGACCGCTTTGGACTGCAAAAGTATTCGACTATATAAGTGAAATTTTAACTAAAAAAAGTACTTTAAATACCCCGTCATTTGAAATCATTTTATTTGACATAAATTACATGCAAAATAGTGTTGTAATAACTCATTTGAAAGATAATACTTGATTTTGTTAATTTATACAATAAAAAAAAGTTTTAAAATTAACATCTCTTCCATGCTTATTAGTAACACAAAAAATACTATCAAATTAAAAAAAATAATTTTGAAAAAAATATAAATTTTTTTTTTTTTAATTCTACAGCTTAGAAGCATATGGCATGATAATTATACAAAAATTTATACATTTTATAAAAGCTGAATGTTTAAGCTACAAAATGGTACATACTAATGTAATTTTTGAAGATGTTTTTTTTTTTTTTAAATTTTGTCCACTACTTGGCCCACTATGCTTTAGTGGCTTTCATGACCTTGAGGAGGTGAATTAAAATAAATTAAAAAGTAATAAAAAATACAAATATTTAAGATATTTTTTAACCAAATACAATGCAAATACAATTACGCCAATTTAGCCCATAACTACCAAATATATATTTGACCCCAACTCTGACCATTGGTTGCCTATGTATTTAAAATGAATTCAGGCAAATACCCTAAATGAATGAATAGTATTTTTCTTCATCCTTTGCTGCAGTTAACATTGTAAGCAGTCCCTTCTTGATTTAAAAGTTATTAGTATCTTCTTGATTTAATTGTTACCAGTTTTTTTCTTAATTTGTTACCAGTTTCTTCTTATTTAATAAGTTCTACTTGCTTGTTTTATTTGTGATATTTTATTTGTAATATTTAAAAGATCTTTTTTTTTTCTTTGCAATTTTTTACTTGCAAATCCCTTTTTAGTAAAGACATGGTCTGCATTTTTTGTATGATGTTATGCGAGATATTTAACTTTTTTTTAATTACTGTTGCAAACCTAAAAAAATTTTAGTTTTTTTATGACAGAAATAAAACTTCTACACACAGTCACAAACATACCTCATACTACACACGCCACAAACACCAATTAACATTTAAAAAATTTGTGCTGCCAATTTATTCCTGATTTCAGATTTGAGCAAGTGTCTAAAATAACAATTTGATTGATTTTAAATGTAGGTTCAATATTTTTTTAAAACTTTTTTATAATGTACACAAAATAATAACAATTTAAAAATTTTGTTTGTTTTTGTTTTTTATATATTTCATTCATATGTTTAAAGTTGTAACAGTAATATTAACAAAAGAAAAGATTAAAAAAAAACTCATTCATTTACAAGTAGTTTTTATTTATAAAAAAGAATATTTTATAAATAAAAAAATTTCATAATTTGACTTAATACTTATCATGTCATGTCAATCATAATATTAGATCTCTTAATGATCTCTAATAAATTAACTTATTTAATTTATTTTTTTTATTTAGAGTTTCCAAGAGGGATATGAACATGTATTAGTTCAAAATAATAATTTACCTAGTTTTGTAACTTCTTTAAATCATCTTCGAAAACTTATTGAAGAATTTAACTCCCAGTCACCTGTTATAATGACATTAGTAAGTTATTATTATATTATTTATTTATTTTCAATTTTCAGTGGATTTATTCCTAAGTTTATTTTCAGCATAGTGACGGGACATTTGATGGGTTTATTCGCGTCCACATGAATCTAAACAGACCTGTAAATGTTTCTACTGATGTTTCAAATTTGACATTAAGGAAAGCAGTTGCTGCTAAACGGTTATCAGATTCTCGAAGACCTCTTTCAGAAATTTTTAAACCAGAAAGTTCTGATCGTGATTCAGATGCCCATTCGACACCAAATTTTTCTCATGGAAATGAGTTATCAGTTTTAGAAAGAAGAAATACTGTAAGTGATTGGTATAAATGCTGTAAGTGACCAGTATTCCGCTGAATGATTAATAATTTTAATGGTTCTCGAAGATTATTAATTATCTTATGTTATGATTTTCAGGAATTTTAATAATATATTTTATAAATATAAACTATTTTATTTTTAGTTTTTTTTTTTTTTTTTTACAGACATAAATTGTTAGATTATAAAGATTTTATTGTTTTCTTATTTAGAAACCTGCACGAAGACTAAGCTTTTATATGCCAAGAGGAACATATAAACCTTTGCATGTAACTAGTACTACAACTGCACTTGAGGTATCTTAATATATGTTTATATATCTTAATATATGGTTTAGAAGCTAAAGAGTAAACAGAATTGCATATTGTATTTAATACAGTTCAATTTTTTTTATCAGTTTGATTGAAATTGAATGATATCTGTAAATATAAATTCATGTTATAAATAATAGTAATTTTTAGGTGATTAGTGCCCTTTTAACTAAATATAATGTCACTGATAATCCAAAAAAATTTGCACTTTACGAAAAGCATGTTCCAGCAGGAGACAAAAACAATAAAGAAGGTACCATCTTTTATTGATTAGTTAAAGTTTAAATAGAATGATTTAATTTATTTTATTCTGCAATTTATCAATGTTTAATTAGCAACGTTTCGGCGATTAAGAGGCGATGAGAATCCATTACTTTTACGGTTAAATTGGGGGGCATTAAATACTACAGACTCTTTTGTTTTAAAGGAAGATGACGAAGGTCCTATTCAGGTAATTTTAATTATTTCCTTTGGTGTTATTTAAAGTTATGTTTTTAGTTTATGATGTAGTACAGTGCCAGAGTTTAGTGCAGTGCCAGAGTGTCTTGTATGTAATAAGATTAAATAGGTAATACAAAGCTGAACATGTTTCTCCTTGGAGCGACCTGTTTTTCTTGATTCTAAATCCTGTTTCCGAGGTATATTATTTAGAGTAAAAAAACTTTGCACGCTCCATTGTAAATACGCCTTAAACTTTGTTATTGGTAAATTTAAAAAAAATCATTTACCTGTTACCAGTTAGGCTTCATATTCATGCAGGTTTTTATTTTTTATTTATTTTATAATTCAACGAAAATTAATAATAACTTAATATTTATTTCTTTAGTGGACAAATTTTGAGTTACCTGAATTAGCAAATTTTCTTGAGATTTTGCAAATGGAGGAAGATGCTATGTTGGCTCAGGTAATTATGTTAATACTTAAATTGTATTTGATGGTTGTTATGATTTTTGGATTCAATTTATAAATATTTTATAGATATACAAAAGGTTTGAGTTGTATAAGCAATCACTGCAAAAAGCAATCGAGTTAAAAGATCGAATAGTGTGACTGTTAATATTAGTTAGACCATTTGTTAAAATAACAATAAAGCTAAAACACTGTCTTGATCAATTTAATATAGATTACGTCTTCTAAATATTAGATCAGATATGGTCTATTGAGTAATTTATAATTTGGTAGAGTGAGTTTTTAATACTGTGAAATATGTTTTGACAACTGGATTTAAATCAATAACCGTATAATTTTTTATTATTTATAAAATTATTTTTTTAAATTTTTGTTACATTGTTAATTAGTTTGTAAATAATTTTTCTATTGTAAAATTGAATTTAATAACTTTATTTATTTACTTTGAGAAACACGATCCCTTTTAAAAAGAAAGACAAAAAGATGATAATTAAAAAAAAAAAGATGATAATTAAAATGATTTCGATTGTTTTTTTTACTGGAACTTTTTATCAAAACAAAATTCGAGTCTTAGCTAAAAGTGTACACGTTTTTTTATTTAACAAACCAAGCCAATGGACGAGAAGGTTCTCATTTTAATAGGGTTCTTATATTGCAAACTTGAGCTTTTTTAATAGTTTCAGGTTTTCAAAGAGATAAAAAGTAAATAAAAATAATATGAGTCAACTAAAATTATTTTAATATCAATAAAAAAAATATTCAATAAACCTCGGATTTCTCCTTAAACAGAACACGATATTCTTTTAATTTTGTGTTGTACCGCGTAATTCTACCAAAATACAAGAATCCCAGCTTCTAAATATTTTGATTATAAGATGCGCTCTGTTACTAAGAAGTAAATTAAAAAATGAAAAAACAAAAATGGTTGTCATTAATTGTATATTAATAAATAACTAATAAAAGAATTTTAAGGGGCTACCCCCCTCTGTTTTTAAATCTAAGTATTTTAAAAAAAAAATGTTATGGGTTTCTAGGTTTTAGTAAAATATAAACCTTTTTAAAAAAAAAATTGGTGGTTTCCTTGGTAACCAAAAAATACTCCTAAAATGACCAAAAAATAACTTCACGCTGGCCAAAATATAAGAATATGTGTATATATTTACCATTTAAAATTTTAATACAATATTATCATAAAGTAGGGCTGTGAAATGAATGGATCAGATTTTTCATAACATTTTGCCATCATCAAAATGGCGCGATCAAAGATTATAGTCAAAATTTTCATCGATTTTTGGTCATATATATATATTTTTAATAAAATAAATAAATTCCAATCCATTCATTTCACAGAGTATAATATGATAAACACTTCCTGAAAATTTCATACAAAAATGTAATACGGTTCTCCAGATAATTTGGCCGGCGTGCACAAATTTCTATTTTGAGAAAGAGACAATTTAAGTTAAAATTTTTGAAAACAATACAATTTTTTTCATAAAAACTGTTGAAAATCAAACAAAGTTTTCAAAACCCACCAGGAACATACAAGTCACCTTTTTTTCAATTATTTTCTCATTCTTCTTCAGTTTCTTGGCACGTAATACTTGCCTTCTTAACTTTTTAACAGGGTTTATTCTAATTTCTGCTTTTTGTAATCTTTCATTATTTAATGATTTGCATCCTGCAATCATATGAAAGCCTGGTATCATGTCCAGTTGCTTCAAAATATCAATAGATGCTTTTGCTCCAATATTAAAATTGGCAACAGCATCATATACACCAATTGTTAATTGGGTAAGTTATACAAATGTTTGTTTTGGTATACGCTTCCAAATCATTCCATAAAAAGACTCATTGGCATTTTGTGTCTTACCATGCAAACATTTTTGTAACTCAATGTCTTTACTTAAATCCTTAAATAGTTTAAGGATTTAAGTTTAAATACTTTCATTATGACATCCATTGGTAAACCCGGTTTCGGCTTATAAGTTGATGTCTTATTTATTTTATTGGCATTGTATTTGCACCAGCTGTCTGCACCAGTGAGGCAGTGTGGGAAATGTAAGCTATTATTTTTTGAGGAAGCAACATGAAATAGTGATGCCAACACCAGTTGGATCAGATTTTTGGAGGCTTTGAGTTAAATCACAACCTTTACAATATCTGGACATGATTTCAACATTTAAAATTTTGCCACTAGCAGTAGAGATGGCAGAAAAGACTCCGTTGAGTGATGAGTACCCTCGTTTTTGCCATGTTCCATCGCAAGATAAACAAATATTGGTTACTTTCAAAGCTGTATTTTGCAATTTATTAGCAGCATTTAACATTGTTCGTTCTGCTACATTCTTAACAGCTTTTGAAATTACTTTTATCAGTTTTTCAAAATTGTTTTTGGTCATTGGCTTAGGTAGATTCATAATGGTACAAAATTTTTTGATGCCTGCATATCCATGACCTAATAATCGCATACAATAAATTACTTGTTTATTGATATCAAATCCTTTTATATTTGTCATAGTTAGAAGTGTAGAACTTTTGAAAATGGTTACAAGCTCTTTTCATACACTTAAGATATAGTAAGGAAGATAAACCACGTCGTTAAGTATATCTCTCACTTAGTGAGATTGTTGAACAACCACTTTAGGGTTTGCTTGATTGATTCCTTTTCATAATATCGTGAAAGATTCATCAAATGTAAAACATCCCGCCAACTTTTGCTTGACTATTGGCACATGAGGTTACTTAAGCATTCTTGTCGATGTTATACAAAACTAAAATATGCGTTAAAAAAAAGCTCTACAAAATAATTATAAGATGGGGGCGCATTGATCGCCGGAGCAGTATGATCTTTTAGCTTTTACTCGTTTATTTTTGCCTTAATTTAACAGAGATTGCAATTTAATTAACCATTATACTAACCTTCATTGCTTAATCGTAATAATTTTTAATAAGATCAACTTCAGTGTTAAGAAAATTGAAAAGACTGTTTTTCATCATGAAAAGTGATTTTTGAAAGTTGTAAACAAATTCAAATAAATTTTTAATTAAATTTCCGTATGACTTTACAACCAATTTATTGTAAACTCATATGTGTTAAGTTTATAATAAATTTGTTTTTTTGAGTTGGTTACTGTATTTATAGAAGTTATTGGCATCAATATATCAACTGTACCTAATGGGGCACATTGATCGTTGACTATGCGGGGCTCATTGATCGGAGGATCAAAGTGCCCCATATAACTTATATTATAAGACTTAATTTTTTTTTTTAATTTTATACATTTAAACTTATGACGAATAAAAAATCTTTACATAAACTTTTAAAATTTCATTTTTAAAATGTAATAGTGTTAAAAACTAATATTTAATAACATTAGTTTTTAGTTTTACATAAGTTTTTCAATTAGTTTACATAATATTATTATATAAAATATTTTTTTTAAACAATCATTTTTCTTTACTTTTTTTTAAATTTTCAGATCTTTATATGGTTAGGTATAGAAAAAAAAACAGACAGAGTTGCTATATCATGTGATACAATGAAATCAGCTGTTAATGAGCAGACCAGTGAATGTTGTAGCTCACAAGTTTAGCATAAATCGAATGACCTTAAAAAGATATTTTAAAAAAAAGAAGCTCACCCAAATGAATCTTTTAAGCCTAATTACAACAATAAAGAAGTTTTTACTGCAGAAGATGAAAAAAGTTTGTCAAGTTATTTACTACTTGCATCAAAAATGAACTATGGACTTTCAACTAAGTCAACACCATTATTGGCATACGAGTTTGCTGTAAAAAATAATAAGATTTGCCCTTCATCATGGATCATGAATAAAATTGCAGGGATTGATTGGTTGCAAGGTTTTATGAAAAGACAACCAGAGTTGTCTTTACGAACACCTGAAGCAACTAGCTTTGCTCGATCAACTGCCTTTAACCGACACACTGTTGGAGAATTTTTCCAAAATCTAAAAACAGTAAGAAATCGATATAAGCTTGATCCTTATTGCATATATAATGTTGATGAAGCTGGTTTAACAACAGTATAAAAGCCAGTAAAAGTGTTAGCAGGTAAAGGAAGTAAACAAGTAGTTTAAATACCTCACAATTTTGTGAGGTATTCAAACTGTTCTCATGAATCTCCAGTTTTGTTACTTCTGGACAGCCATAAAAGTCATATTTCTGTTAGAGCTTTGGATCTTGCAATTCAACATGGAATTACAATGCTAAGTTTTCCTCCCCATTATACCCATAAATTGCAACCATTGGATAGAACTGCTTTTGGACAATTGAAAAGGTTTTACAATGCTGCGTGTGATAATTGGATGGTCACAAATCCAAGACCTATGACCATTTATGGTATGTATATCAATAGTTCGCGAACCATATACAAAAGCTTTCTCACCATCTAATATACAGAGAGGATTTCAAGTAGGTGGCATTGAGCCATTTAATCCAGAAATTTTTAAAGATGATGAATATTTACCATCATCAGATACAGATCGTGCTGCTCCAAATGTAGTAATCACAATTCTTGTGGAACCTGAAATGACTGTAGCACATGTTGATGGCATGGAGCCTGAAATGCCTGTAAGTACATCATGAAACAAGTTTTTTGAACAAAGTGTCACCAAGCATTGCTTCATTACTCTCACCTGAAGTTTTGAAACCTTACCCAAAAGCATCTGCTAGAAAAAGGAGTGTTAAAAGTAGGCAATTAAAAACAAGGATTTTGACTGATACTCCAATCAGAAATGAAATTCGTTTGTCAGAAGAAAAGAAAACCCTAAAACAAATCAACCAACAAAAGAAACTCATTGCAAAAGATAAAAAAAGGGGAAAAGTTAAAAACTACTTGCTTAGGAACAAAAAACAATGTAATGTAAAAGCAGCATCACGACTTGACTTTGACAAAGGATGATAATATAAAAAAATAATCTTGTTAACTTTAGTTCTAATAAAAGTCTTGTATGAATCTTGTATTTTCTTTGTAAACTTAAAATACTGTATTCTTATAGACTTTATAAGCTTCAAGTTTTGTAAAACTTTTTGTAAAACTATTAACACATATATATGTTAGTAGTATATAACGGGTTTATTTTCATAGATTTTTTTTTTAATTTTACTTTTTTTTTTAGATGTATTATATAATATACACTAATACCCTTCAACTAATGCATTTGTAACACTTAGGTATAGCAGTATTAAACATGTAAATAATGTTACTCATATAAGATCAAAGCGCCCCATATCGGAGATCACAGTACCCCATTGCATGGGGTACATTGATCTTTTGCAAGGGTTGTTGTAATGTTGAAATACACCATGTTCATTAATGTTTTTTATTAAAACATTTATTTTTACTTAAAAAGAGATTGTTCTAGTTTAGTTTAGTAATTAATAAGTTTTTATATCTAGATCGGGGTGTTTGCAGTTTTCAAAATACTGCAACGGCGATCAATGCGCCCCCATCTCCCCTACTTGGTATTTAAAATCAACATCATATAAGCACGTTTAAGATAATATTATTGTATGATTTTACTTATATTTTAACAAAAGTTTTTCAGCTAGAAAAATGTATTTGGTGTTTGAGATTTGCTAACTTCCAGACATCCAAACATTGAGTATGTTTATACTTATGTCAAATAATGAAGATTTTTAAAAAATTGCGATGACTGGAGGCTGGGAACGAAAAAGCTTTTCAACTTCATAAACCTTCTCCAATCATCGCAAATTTTTTGTAAAGCCTCATTATTTGACATAAGTATAAACATACAAATGTTTGGCGTTTACCCCATGTCTAGAAGTTAGCTATCGCAAACACCAAAAAATTCTGGATTCGTTACTGTTCGATAATTGGTTCTGTTTCTAAAAACACTGACAACAACACCTTTAAATGCACAGTTTTATTAGATGAAACCTGGCAAAAAAAATTCATGATTCTTTCAAGGGTATTGTTATCTTATGAACCAATGGCAAGTGCAGTGTAAAATAAATGCAAAGCTGGTTAATTTTTGTCTAAAAAATGTCACTAATGAAATTAAGATAAGGATGAACTCCCACATACGCCACATAAAACAAACCAAATTGATAAATTCCATCAAGTCAGATTGGGTAGTCGCCATATTTCAAACAGATCCGTTTTAAGTCACTTAAAATATAAAAATTACATCAAAGATATGGATACTATGTCATACCTAACAGTTGTAGACTTAAAAACTTTACAGTTATGATTTTTTAATTCATGAACTGGAATGTGTTGGTCATGTTTAAAAATTTTAAGTGCAAGATATTGTAATTAAAATCAAAGTATAAAATAAAATTGTTGTAAGATGTAAAAAAATGTTTGAAACTTATTTGACAGAAAAAGCCATTATTATACCTTGGTATAGTAACTCGCTTAACTAAGCATGAAAAAAGCAGTTATTTCAATGTTCAGAAAACAAGAGCATAATATTTTTTTTTTTTTTTTATTTAGTTTAATTAAATTTATTTTGCCGTTTAAAAATGTTTGCATTGTAAAACAAAGTAAAAAAGTATTCAATTGGCTGGAGCATGAAAAAGTCATAAATTAGCCTTATCAAAGAGCCCCAATAATAATAGTAACTTCTAAATATCCGTACCATATAAGCAACAGCATTTAAAATAAAGACAATTTCAAGATGTTAAGAAACAAAAAAAGTAATAAAAGAATTAAAAAAACTGAAAAGAAATGATTAAAATATAATAAATAAAATGATAATATTTTCCGTTTCGGGTTAGTATCAGTGACCTAACTACAGCAAGGCTAGTGTAAGCAACATTCAAGCAACTAGGCCCAGAACCGAGAAGTTTAGGAGACTCAAGATGTATTTAAAAAGTTTTTTTTTTTTGTTGTTTTTTAAAAAAAAAAAAGTTATTGTTCCAGAGAAACAGATATTGGGCACCTTAACCAGTATGCCTACTGGCCAAAAATATTTTGCTACACCACAGTGTAATATACGTATAAACCGAGCATTAGCTAAGCAATGGTTTATACGTAGATTAAGAAATAACACTTGTGGTGATGGGTGCCTATAAAAAAAAAATCCTAAAACATTTACCATTCCTACCCCAAATGTGAGGGCAACAAATTAGTAACTTATTTTTTATTTTCTTTCACTTAAATTTAAGTTGACAGGTTTTAAAATTCAAAATACAAAAATTATGATTAAATAAAATTTACACCTAAACCGAATAAGATGGTTGGTTTAACATTTTCCTAAACATTCTAATGTGATATAATTAAGAACATACTTAACTTTAGCACTCAAGTATGTTTTATTTACCAAAAGTACATTTATTAACCAAAATCATTGGTTTTTGATAACTATTTTAATATTACATTTCAACATTTACGCAAGTAGACATCATTATATTATTGGTTACCATAAAATCTTTAAATGACTTTAATATGGTTTTTAACAACATATTAAAAGACCTTACTTGCACGTAACTAGTAATATTATCTGATAATATGAATACGCTAATTTAATATTATTATTAGTCGAGTTACGTCATTTTCTAGGCTTTTCTATTTTAAAGTAGTTTCTAGGCTTTTCTTTACGCGGTTTTTTTTTTTTAATTTTACTAACAACGCGTATTACGGCTAGTTATTAGTTAAAGATGCTGTTGATTAAGTAATTCTAATCGGTTTGGTAAAAAAAGAAATCGCCGCATTTTCAAATTATGAAACCTTTTTACATTGCTTTTGACGTGGTATAATACCATGCAATACTTGTATTTAAATCAATTTAAAATTAAATCTTGTATTTTGTTTAATTTGTTTTTTTAAACCAGTTTACTTATATGTTAAAAAAGTAAAATTATTCAAAGTTTCTGTTATTTATGCAATATTTATTCTCTTTTAGAATTCGGTATTTCAGCAACTTACATATTAATTTTTCAGGTTTTCAAAAAATACAAAACTATATTTGTCAACTAAAATAAACTTATTACAGTCAAACTTCAGAAAAGTACACGATCATCAATTTTTAATGACAAGTTTAAATGACTTTATTTTGTACGGATTATTAGGGGCTTGGCGATAAGACTATTTTTGTCTTCTTCTTGCTCCCGCCATTTGTATATTTTACAAAAGAAAAGTAATTATTTGTTACGGCAAATTTATAAAAATAAAAAATTATGAAAATTAAAAATCAGCCACTGCATTAAAGAATGTCTTTATGTAATAAAAAAAAAAACATAATGACCAAATTAAATTTGAAAAAAAAAAAATTTGATAATATTGTTTGAAAAATACAAATGATCTTGTTGACCAAAGTCACTTACAAAAACTTAATTTTTTTCGTTATTCTTTGACAAATTTTAACAATGAAGTCCACGTCATTTGATTACTTATTCACGAAAAAATAGTTAAATTAACTTTTGTTACGAACTTTTGAATGAGAAACTGAATTTGATTGGTAGACAAACTTATAACCTAATTAAAGATGATATTTTAAATCCCCTAAATAATTGGGGAGGTTTCTCAAAACTTATATGGTTGTAATATTTGAACACTAAGAGATTATTGCATGACATTAAAAACTTGCTAATGAACTTAATGGCATGAAATGGAGGTAACCATTTTAGGGGTTTATCGTTAACAGACTCCGATTATCGCAATACTTTTGAAAAGCTTTACATAAACACTAATATATAAATGTTTGGAGTTTGCTCCAAACATATCTGTTGTTACATAAAGTTAAATTCTCAATCAAAAACAAAAAGCTTGCAACGGGCCTGATTTTATATATGTGATTGGAATCTTATTGTTTAAATATTGTGATTTACACTTTTGTTGACTTTTTTACTTTTAACTTTTGAAAATTTTATTATTTCATCTATATGGTAAAATAACATTAACTCACTTTTCTTCACAATCGACCATATAATTTTAAATTTAAAGTGCGATTTTTTGAACCACTCTACTAAATTTGCAATATTTAATAAATTAAAATAAGCGGGTGTTGTGGTCATAAAAAGTTATACATTTTTTTTAATTACTTTAGTTAATTACTTTTACTTTTCTAAGTTTAATTTTTTTCTTCTTGATTTTATTTAAATCAGTTATTTAAAATGCTTTTTTCAAAAAGCCTGTCTGGTCTGGTTTTTTGTTCTTGCTTTGGAAATGGCTCTTTATTTCACAATCTTATTTAAGTTTTGTATTTTGGCTTCTTTTATTTAGCGTGGTTGTTGTTAAAAACCAATCTAACCAAAATGAAAATAAAACAAAATTTCTGGAAATGACTAATTTGAATAATTGTTGTCTGGAATAGACTAATTGAAATTAATTCATTCCAGACATTATTAGTTATTAATAAATAACAAAAAAAAATTAATTTTCATTTCTGTTAGAGTGGTTTCTACGACCAGGGCCAATCAAGACCTATCCCAAACGGGAGGTGTAGGGGGTATCCCCTCCCCAAGCTGTCATATATGCATTCGAGTTAGCACATTTGTACATTTAGCATTTTAGTTAGCAAGTTTTAAAGTATAATTAACAAATATCAAATATTGAGGACCTTATTTTGTGTGTGTGTCTCTAGTTAGCAAAAAACACATAAAACACCTCCCTTCCCCCATGAGAGACTTCTTCGGACGACCTTGAAAACGACCGCGCTTAATAAGAGAAGCAAAAAACAGCAGCATAGCCACAGAAACGCCCAGCTCCTTCACGGTAAATTTTTATCAGGGCCACTAACCTATTTCCTCTCGATAAAAAAATTGATTCTAAAACAAATAAATCAAAAAATTTTATGTTTATAAACGTTATAAAAAGCTTTAAAAAGGCATTTAAATGCCTTTTCAAAGCTTTTTTTGCAAAAAGTCTTTCTTTCTAAAAAGTTATAAACCCCAACTTCAAAAAAAAAAATATTGGAGCAAAAAAATAAGGGTACGACCCCCAATGCCCAGAAAACAAATTTTACATGCATGTTCATCGCGACTACACAAATGATAAAGTAAAATCAAAGTAAAATCTGAAAGTAAAATTAAAAAAAAAAAGAGATTTAAAAAAGTGGAGTTCTCCAGTTGGCTTTGAAAATAATTTTAAGATGTACTTTTATTAAATTTACACAGATGCTAAAAGTTTCAGAGCTCTAGCTAGTCTGGAAGGTAGTGAAAAATTAATCCCAATCCCGGGAAAATTAATAGACGCCAATCAACATGTAAAGTCAAATTAACGTTTAAAAAAAATTACGAATAAGATTTTATTTTTCTAATCATCCTTGTGCGGGTTGGATACCAACACAATAAAAAGGAGGTTATAGAGTACTTAAAACCTATAGTAGAAGATCGAACAGCTTTCTTTACCATCTTTTTTCAAATAGATTATATATGATAAAACTCGATAAAAGATTATATCTGATAAACACTCCTTTAATCATATAAATTATATCAGATTGTTTAAATGACTTATAATTTTTTGAAAACTGCTTTAGCAGTCGATGTCCTCGCGGATGTCTAAAAATGTTATACTGCGTCATATTACCATAACAAAATACTTGATTGAAAAAGTAAATACCAAGAAAAAAAACTGGAGAAAAAGCGCGTTCTAACGAACAGTGACTTAGTCAAAGTTTACACATGCATGAATTACCTATACCCCTTTCTTACTTTTCACCGAATTTACGTTATGGCCATTAACCTATTTCTGCTCAACAAAAAAAAGATATAAAAAATCAATGATTATTTAGCAGTCCCAATTAGCACTCATACAACAGGGAGCCTGTTTCAACACTAATGGTATACCCGCATGTTGACTATATTTGCCCCTAATTATAATAGAACTCTCCTTTATGATATAAGTGAAAAAAATCTTTTTCTAATGTCCCACCATAAAAACTGCCCACATACATCAGAGTATTACCTGAAAAATTACCCGGAAATGCCTTGAAACACGTAAAAGTAATTTGTTGTTATGATGTAGTTTTATTTTACTTTGTTAAGTAAGTGTTATGTTTTTTAAATATTATATTTACGTAAATTTACTTCATAAATAACTTTTATTACATATAAAAAGTAAATTACATTTCGATGTAAATTTTTTATAATTATTACCAAAATTACTTTTCAAAATAAATTACTTTACACGACTTACCATTAAAAGTAAGTTACATTTACACGACATTAAAAGTAAGTTACATTTACACGACATTAAAAGTTACATTTACAAGTAAAAGTAAAAATAACTTTTACTTTAATTAAATTATTTTTTCAAGTAACAGTCACTCATTTAAAAAACTTAACTTAATTAAGTTTTACATGTTATAATTGATGTAAAAAAAACAAACGAACTAACTTTAAATGTAAGTAAATTATATATTTCTATATGAGTTATGTACAGTAATTTACGCTTAAAAGTAATTAGCGTTTTTACGTCAAAATGAGTAAAAGTGTCATCGCTAGTGGAAATGGCAATTAAGTAAAGTGGCAAAAGCTTATGTATTTCAAAACTCACATTACCGACTGTTATGATGGGTTAAAATTTTTCAAAAACTAAATAAAGATAAATACCTTAATACATGCTTGCATGGCTTGACTCAAAATGTCAATAAATGCCTTAATTCACTAATTTAGTCTCGTTGCTCAAAAAGAATATATTGCAGAAGAAAAATTTTACAATTTGTGTAAGTTTTGCAATTATCAACTTTTATGATACCTATAATGGGTTAAGGAAAGTTTTTAGTATTTTAATTATTCCAGATTTTTGATAAAGATCTGCCAAAAAAAGAAAATCTTCTAAGTATTTAAAAACAATTTCTAGATTTATTTAGTCGAGTTTTTTTTTCCTAATTAGAGTTACTTGTTAACAGTGAAAAACTAAATGCTTGAATCAATAAAATAAATTTTTAACATATTTATATATAAATTTCTAAATTAAACCTAAGTTAAAATCACAAAAAGTTTTTAAGTCAAATATAAACAAAGCATGCATTTGCACATTTAGCAAGAGTTTTTCTGAACTTAGTTGTAATTTGACAAGCAGCTGAAGAGTTTCTCATTGTCAATTTATTTTACCATAAATTCAAGTCAGAGTTAGTGAGAAAATATTTGTTAAGCGCGTTGCTGTGCTAAAAAATTTGATACACTTAAAAAAAGTAGCTGAAATCAGTTTTGCTGATAAAAATGTTCTAAAAATAACTTTGAGAACGTATATAAACATATAACCGAATTGTAGTGTTGAGATCGTTAATATCTGTTTATATAACAAATCATCTTGGACAGATGTTAAACGCGTCAGGCTACTGTCTTGTAGAACGCCTCCAAGTCGAAGACTTAAATTGTACCCTCGAGTCTTGGACTTGGTCGAGTCCGCATTTGGAGCCCTTTGTTACGGCTTAGGGTTTTTTAATAGTAATGAGGCAATTGCAGGAACTATTAAATAGTGTACTGAATGGTATTTATGCTTTGAGTTAAGTTCTTTAACAAATTTAAAAATAACTAAAGTACCAAAAACTATAAAACACAAAAACCAATCGTCATCACCAAGTTCTCTAAACCTATCATTCACTAATAATCGTGGTCATTTGAGTAACTTTTCTTCTGTTGAGTCTTATCTTTTGCAAAGTTCACCAGACCTACTTGCTCTTTGTGAAACTAATTTGAGTTCAGCTTTCTCATCTTGTGATATTGGCGTTGATGGTTATCTTCCTTTAATTCGTAAAGACTCCGATAGTTACATGCTTGGCTCGGGCATTTACATTCGTAAGAATTCACCCATTTGTCGGGAAACTAGATTTAAATCCACAGACTATTCTTTTATGTGCTTTTGTTTAGCACCACTTCACTATATCGCCTTTCTCTTCACCTCAAAACTGCACTCTATTTCTGATCAAACTTCTCAAGTCCTCTCTCTTTATCCATTAGCCAATATCGTTGTTGTTGGTGAATTTAATGCTCATTAAACGAATGACTTGGCTCTAATGTCGGTAACTCTGCAGGGATTAAGACCCACAACATTTGTCTTTCTCTATCTTTTACTCAAATAGTCAATTTTTTAACTCGCTTTCCAGATAACCCGAATCATTTACCTTCTCTACTCGACTAATATCTTGTTTCTGATCCTAGTCAGCACTCAGTTTCTCCACATTCACCTTTTGTTTTATCGTCGCGTCCATTTAATTTAATAACGTTTATAATCTATAGCTTTATATATTCTTTCTAACCTCCTATACAAAAATCTTTTTTCTATATATATTAAATTAAAAAGTCCCATGAGAATATACTGTTAATTACAGTTGAAATAACTTACGTAGATGCGTGACTTTCAACACGCATCTACGTGATTTCTAACACGTACAATTCACCAACATAATAATAGAACACCTTTAGGTGCTTCTAATCACGGTTAGTTCTCTCTAAAACTATTATCTCATTCTTCTTCATTGTCAGAATCCTCCTATCATCGTACCTCTTACAACTACATTAAAGCTGACTGGGACTCTTTCCGTGATTTTCTACCTGATAGCCCTTGGAAATAAATCTTTTGTCATTCTACTGACAAATGTGCTTCATACATAACTTCTTGGACTCAGGATGAAAACTTTCATTTCCTCTCGATGATTCTAAGTCAAGACTCATTCTTCTCCGTTGTTTTCCTCACGTTTTTGTGCTGCAATTTCCAATAGAAACCATTACTTTCATTTCTATCAGCAAAACAATTCTCAAGAATTGTTCAACTGATATAACAGTTGTTTGTTTACTAGAGACTATTGTAGAAGGGTTTTGTCTAACACCAAAGCCCGCTATGCAAATCGATTGCAAAATTAGCATCTGCTAAAGCTGCATCTCTTTATCATCCTAGACACTTTTTAACTCCGGATTCTATTCTTTATCTCTATAAATTACTCGTCATTTAATTAAGTCTCATTCTTTTTCTGTAATTTTTCATAAGTGCTTCAACAACACTTACTCGTCTAGTTTTATTCATTTCTTTGGAATTCGCTTCCATCATCTTGCTTTCCTGATTTATATAATTTGAAATCTTTTAGGTTGTCTGTCAATCATTGTCTTGCTCTATAAACTTTATATTTTCTTTTTCAGTAACTTTCAACTCTAATAGTGGTTTCTTGCAGCCTTGTTGAAAGCAAAGATGTTGAAAAAAAGATGTCAATGATTGTAAAAATAGAAATTTTTTTTGTTTAAATTAAAAAAACTACAGAGTAAACTGACCAATTTCTGGCCACATCCTAATTCTGATCAAAAGCTCTAAAATCTTCAATGAAGAGTGAGGTTGCTCTGTTATAAAATACGAAATAATAAGCTAATTTAAGCTAAGTAATTTTTAAAAATTCAGTTTAAAAATATATGAAGACTTTACGAAGCTTCGAAAACTTACTTGAAATATTGTCTCCTAAACTTAAATGTTTATTATTTTTAAAGTTTTTATGATTTTATTTAAATTCTAAAGCATTTTTATATCGCTCGAAATGCAAATGATATTGGAAAATAATATTGTTAAAACTGTGTATGCATTTATGTGCATTTTGTAAATTGATCAGAACTTCTTTTAATTTGTAAATTTCTTTATAAAATCAGAATTAAGTTCAAAAGAAATATGTCTTTTAGCAAGCATCTCAAAAATTGGTGACTAAAAACATGGTAACTTTAATTTTGTTAGAAATTTTATATAATTATATTTATCGTAAGGTAAACTATTTATGTACAAAAGTTTGTTTATATTACGCTTTTACATTTATTATTTTTAAAATAATAAATGTAAAAGTGGCTAGAAATTATTGATTTTAAATTTATTTATAAATGAATTATTATTGAGTTGAAACTTATTAAGTTTTACATCCAAATAAATAATAAAATATAAAACCCACATTGAATAAATGTTGTACTGTGGATTATTTTTCTTCTTCTAATTTTCTTTTGGAATTGTCTTGTGCGATAAGCTCATAAACACACAACAGTTTACTTCTTTTAAAGCTTATCAGTGCGATCTTATGTGATAAAATGATTTTAAAGAAGGAAAATACCAAGTGCGAAAGATAAAAAGTTAAGATTTAGAAAGGTAACATAAAGAAGCTTAAAACAATGGTCAAAAAAGTACACACGGACTTAAATCATTTTTACTTAATTACAGGTATTTAAAAATTTTAGTAATTTTTGAATTACCGTTTAAACATTATTTGTTCACCTAAAAATTAACCACCATGGTCAATTTTTCCATTATTGCCATGCTTTTGATCTTTCTATTGTGTGTGATCGTTCCTATTTGACAATACAAGATTGACAAAACTTTTTAAAATTAAAAACAATAAAAATATCATTAAAACTATAAAATTTTATGTAATATTAAAATTTCAAAATATCAGTCAAGCGCAACTAATATTTAAAACTCATGCTTTCGGCATCTTCTGATTGATTCTAACGAATTAAACTTGTCAACAAAACAAAGTAGCTAATTCAAACAGTTGCTTCGTACTTTCAAGAATTAAAAATGTTACTATATATTTACTGTATTCTTATTCTTTTAGTAGAAGCAAAAAAAATCAAAATTTATCAGAGCGGCGAGGATAACGAAGATGGTATTATAAAATTTGGAAATGTTTTCATGCTTTTTTTTTTTTATTAATTTTTTTTTTTTTTTTAATTATTAAAAAAAAAAATTGTTAGTATCTTTCTACAAAAAAGTAATAACAATTATAATGCAAGGACGTAATAATTAATGTTATAATTACAAGGACGTAATTATAATAACTATTGCGTAATACTAATTTAGTATTTATTTGTGCTTTTAGATATTTAGGAAATTTAGTGTAACTCAATTCTTATACTTTTTAGTTATAACACCTCAGCATTTTGAATCAACACCAGATGTTAAGAAAAATGCTGGTGAGAACCTTTATCTGCTTAGTGTAATGGTTTGTAGAATTTTCAATGATTTTTAGGGACATATTTAAGGTTTTTAATTGATATAAAAGAATTACAATGATAAGGGTTTTGAACTGTTTTTATTCAAGTTTTATTAGCCTAAGACTGTTTTATACTTTGTAATAAAAGAGTTGCATAGAGGTAATTCTCAAAAATATAATTTCGGAAATAAAAAGTATATTTTAATGTTAAAAAATTTTTACATAGTATCTTCGGCAAATGCACTGCTGTCGCGCTCATCTCCACGTCCTAAAAATTGTCAATACTGCAAAGTAGAGGGTGATATTTGGGTGTATGATAGTAATGCTGCACGTAACATGAAAGAGAGAGCTATGAGATTTGGGAAAAGATCTCACATTTACAAACCTGCTGAAAGGAGATCAAATAACATTACTAAGCGCATTGAAGAAGCAGAGAAAATGATTTGGAGTACCCCAGTTATACCATACGTATTTCATAAAAGTGCAGGTATGAATGAAAGAAATGTAATTTCTTTGCAAAAACTTTTTTATTTGTTTGCGGATAAATTTAATTTTTTTATTTTATTTCGATTATAAATATTTATGGAAATCTTAATTTTTTTATATATTTCGATTATAAATATTTATGAAATACTTAATTTCTTTCGGACGTGAAGGTAGCAAGGTAATCAGCGCTGTTAAACAAGCCATGGAAGATTTTCAAACTTGGACCTGTGTGAAATTTATAAAAAGAACAAAAGAACAAAATTATGTCAACATTACATCACAGAACAACGGGTTATTTTTTTATTTAATTTAGGCACGCTGGAATACTTTTTTTTAAGAAAAACAACAACACCATCATGTAAAGTTTAGAAATATCTCATTTGCGGGTGTTAGTAAATTTTGCACAATTGTTTCATTTGAATGATAAAAATTATAATGAAATTTTAAAACGATTTTCAGTTTAACAAAAGGTAACATAATTTATTTATATAAACATATTTCCTTCTCCAAATTTTGTCAGATTTTTAAGTCATATTGTCCTATACAAGATTTTAAGGTTAGTTTTATATTAATTTTTTTTAATTGTATTTTGTAAAAAATTTGTAAAGGGATCGTCCATAAATAACGTAACGCAAAGTTTTACAATAAAAAAAACAAAAAAGATCAAAAGGTTCGCCCTGCAGATCTTAATTTAAATAAAAATTAAAGTAGCCATTAAGTTTAATGAAAATCGCATGGCATAAGAGTTTAATACCTCCTACTTCTATTTTTAAAATATATTTTGCGTTGCGTAATTTATGGACCATCCCAAAATCTCCAATTTTCAATTTCAAAAATTATTACTTTTATAACAATAGTTTACGTTATCAATCGTGTTTAAAGTTCAATTAAAAATAAACAAGATTTTTTTTATTTCATGAAAATATTGGTGACATCTGATTGAGGTTTAATGTTCACCCTTGCTGACTTGTATTGGCGCATATTAAATAGTGGTATTTTTGACATCAATGCATCTTTTCTCAATAGTTATAAAGATAATTGTTTTCTAATGACATTGAAATACGCCGTTAAATGCTCAGGTATAAGTATTCAACAATATACGACATAAATATATGACCAAAATAAGAAAAACGTTGTTGAAATTAGAAGAGCTAGATATATATACACATCACAAAAATCTTTCTAACATTTTTCTAACATTATAAATTTGGGAGAGTACTGATTTGGAAAAAAATTATCTTGTTGTTGTTGTTGTTGATTGTGAGCTGAGCACTAATTTGATTGACGGATTTTTATCAGAGTTTATTTTATCAGAGATTAAAATTTGCACTCATTTTAGATTAAGTCATTTAGTATCACCTTTGTTGGTATTAACTTCGTCAATATTTGGCATTATTTTACCAACATTTGGGACTTTCGGTCTCTGTTTATTATAGCTCAAAATTCTTGAAGAATAATAATAAACTTCAATTGAGTAGGGCCAAAATTACCAGAAATTTCTACCCTCTGAATAGGTGTCATTGTGGCTCTGAATAAAGAATTTGCTACTTTCTAGATAAGTGTTAAAGTATCTCTAGATTGGAACAATTTTCCTCGTGAAATTTCTAACCACTTAAGAACACTAAAACCTTTATGGTAAATAAACCTGCGCAAAAAACTGTTGTTGATACGCTTTGATTACATTTGAACCATCAGTTGTTATCATTTATGTTTTTTTTGTCATTTATTTCTACAAGTTATTGTAGTAATCAAAGTATACATCTTATTACGTAATCAAGGTTTTCGATGATTTTTTTGGTATTATGGGCATCAGTCACAATAAGTAACTATGATGAGACAGGACGTTTTCTTCGTTGATTGCTTTATTAATTCATAAAAATAACATTTTCTTTCAAATTTATCTTAAAAACCATTTTTTCATGGAAGACCAAGTAAGTCACTGCGATGACAGTCATTACTTTTTTAGGCCACAATTCAAGCCTACTAAAAAAATTGTCATCTTAAGAATAGTCATAGTTAACTACAATTGTCCCAGCTTGTTGTGCATTGTTAAGTCTTTGATTTGCCAAGAAATCTAATACTGTCCATTTACTAACAATGTCCCTTTAGATAGTTAAAAAGACTAGAAGAGACTTAAGGTGAGTTTCCACTCATCCGTTTTTCTACGGGAAAGGGAAAGGGAACGGAAAAATAATCACGTAAGCATGCGCAGTTTTCTTTCGGACAAATAAAATTTCTTATTACGCATGCTCACGTGATTATTTTTTCCTTTCCTATCCCGTTCCCGTTGAAAAACGGATGAGTGGAAACTCGCCTTTACTTGGCATGACAAGTAAAAAAAATCATAAATAGCTTTGAAGAAAAACTAAAAACGTTGTAACATCAGAATTAAGAAGTTAAATTTGGGTTACCAGTTTGGGTTAAGTTTTTTAAACTTAAGACTTTTTATTGTGGTTTACTGCGTTATTGCTTATATTAGTTAAGTATATGCCGTTCATTCATTTTTCTTTAATGTTCTATATGAAATTTGTAAAATAGTTATACTATTTAATAAGTCAATTGGATAATGGCGTTATGTCGCAAAAATACAAGTTTCCTTATTTAACATACTTTTATACATAATATCTTTATATATATAGTTTTAATAATGCTATTTTGATTACTATATTACTTAATTTTTTGATTTATCTTTGATATAGAAAACGTGTAAAACAAAACGTGTTCAAAACTTTAACTCCTTATAATTTAACTCCTCGTCCACTTATGTCTTCAACTTCAAATTCTTAAAAAAAAAACCATATAATTTTCATGAAACGAATTGTAATTATAACGGCAATTTATAATTAAGTAATAATTGAAGAACAATTATCTTATAATACTAGTTAGTTGTTACAAATGTAAACTTGCACTCTACGAATATTATTTGTTTTACGAATATTTTCATATTTAGATGTTGGTCAGAATTAGCACGTGTTGGCGGAGAACAGGAAATTAGTCTCGGTGATTTTTGTAACAACAAAGGTAATATCATTTCATAAATAAATGCCAAACTATTTACGTCACATGATTTTAATACTAACTTATAGTTCTAGAAATATTATTATACGCTACTATGTTAACAAGTGCTAATATATAATAAGAACTAGCTAAAATATAAAAACAACAATAAATAATAATATTTCTTAAAAAAAAAAAACATTTAAAAAAGTACATACAATATTACTAATTTACTTCATTAATAAATTAGGGGTAGTCCATAAATTACGTTAACAATTTTTGACCCCTTTCTCCTTTGTCACATTCAGTAACTCTTCAGTAGCAAGTCTCGTACAAGTCGTCACATAACTACTTACCATTCCCCTCCTCCTAGCGTAACGTATTTTAGAGACGACTCCTTAGAGAAAAAATGTTGGAAAAAACATTTTATGATTCTATTTAAAAAAGTAAAAAAAAAAAAAATTTTTTTGCTAGTCAACTGCGCTAGAAAACACAAAATAAAGTCGTACGCAAAAAAATTAAAATAAAAAAATAAACAAAGTAGTTTAGTGTAGAGCGGGGTTAGTTAAGCAATTTTTACTAAATCTAACATATCTCATGAACGATGAACGGTTAAACGGTGAATGATTGAAAAACAAACCAAAAAGATAACCTGCTAAACAATCTTTTGTAACGCATTTTGTTATCATTTTGATTCCTTAATTTTTTAATTTTTTTTTTTTTTAATATTTTCACAACTTCATATTAATTACAATTTTTTTACACCATCATAATATGAATAAAATAGACTTCCATTGTAAAATTAAAGTTTTAACTAAGTTGTTGCAAAAAAAATTTTTTTTTTCTAACTTATTAAACCTTTAAACCAAAAAAATTTAAATTTTTTGAATTAAAATTACAGAAATTTTTTTAGTATTGTTAAAATAATAAAATTGTTTTATTTAAAAAGTAATTAAAACCAATGCTATTTTAGGACTTTAAACTAGGTAATTTCAATGAAAAACACTGGTTAATTTGAGCATGCTCATATTACACAAAAATGGCATCTTTAAATAAAGTCAAACTAAATGTTTCTACGTACTATTTTTCAAACAAAAATGGATTGGATTTTTAGCTAACATATTTTTCTTTATGAAAAAGTTAATTTCATTATTTTAGCACCGAAATTTCGCGTTACAGATTTATTTATGCGTGATGATATTATTTTAACAAATCAAAAAATTTAACAGAATTTTAATTAGATAATAGCCGCTTATTATTCCATATAAATTTACGCTAATTGTACTGATTCCTATCATCATCACGTTAAGTCGATTCGAAAAATACAAAGCAACTTTAACTTCATTTCTTACATATAAGAAATCTTTAGATATGCTCATATTACCAAGATGCTCATATTACCCTAATTTACCCGAAATCAAATTTTCCCGATTGTCTTTCAATTTTCATTTTCTCTCACAAGTCTTTTCTTATTCGATTTGTCTCCGAGCAAAAACCTTTGTTGACAAAAATATTCTTTTCCTTTAACTTTGAAGAGTTTTTAAAATTACTTCCTTAACTTTAAAGTCCAATAATTTCACAACAATTGCTCTGTGCTTTTTTATATCTTTTTTACCAGCTCTATGCGCTCTTTCAATTTTTACATTTTTTATGCGCGAGTACTCATCAAATATTTTTTTTACTTTTAATTCGCTTTCCAGACAGCTTTTATTATCATCTTTTTTTAACTTCAACTTTTAGATTGTTCCTTCTTGATCTGTCTTCTATTTCTCTTAGCTTGCTATTAATTTTTTTGAGTTCAATGTTGTTATTCGGAATTTCGATGTAAGTAGGTTTATTTTTCATGAAAATATCTAATGCAGTTTTAATTTTGTTTTCAATCAGTTCCTCATGAAAATTTAAACTAACTTTTATTTTTTCAACTTCTGTTGCAAGTATTGATATCTTTTAAGCGTTTTCTAAAATATTTTTTTCTTCTTTGTCCAATCTCTCGCTTAAGATTTTGGTGCTTGCACTAACGATATTTATAAAGTTGTTTTCTTGTTGCTTTAGCGCATCTTCTATTTTTACTTGGTACTTTTGTAAACAATCTTTTATCATTTTTTTATTTTCCACAAGTGTTACTGCCATTATTTTAAATAATATTATATTATAAATTTATAATACTAATTTTAATGTTATTTTTGTTGTTGTTGTTGTTAATATATATGTTTCTTTCTGCTTATTTATATATATATATATATATATATATATATATATATATATATATATATATATATATATATATATATATATATATATATATGTTTCTTTCTTTTATTATTTTTTTCTTTGTCAAATTTTAAGTAGCAAAAACATGTACGTTCGCAATGAAAACCATGCGTTGAATAAAATTAAGGTAAAATACATTTTTATAACAGAACTCTACAAGAGAACTTAATAAAAATTATTTTCTAAGCTTTTTTGGTGTAATAAAATACTTAATAATTCCCTTACTTATCAATTCCTTTTAGAAAATCATTTTTAAATTCGCTTTAAACAATCATTATTGATTGATACACAAGCAATTTCCCTTTGAACAATCTATTGTAATACTATCCTTAGATAATAATTATTAATTGCTTTTGAGCAACTTGATTAGTAAACTTGATTTTGGCTGAAAGATTTTTGTCTGAAAATATTTGCTAAAGTTCTGGCTAAGAGTTTGACGTTCGATGCCGTCACAATAAGCAACATTGGATGAAGACGTAAACTTCCTTGTAAAATGGTCTTCCGCGGTGGTCTGTGATAAGACCGTTAGGTCTTTTTGGAGTACCTTAATAACTAAAAAAAATATATATATATTGAAACTGTTCAACGTACGGTAAAAATACCTTCTCATTAAAGTTCTACTGTAAGCTCATGATATTCTTGTTTAGCTGGCAATCTTTTATTAAGAAGTTTATTAAAACTATAAAATAATTGCTTAATTACCTATATTTTATAGTATATATAATATGATTTTGTAACAGTTTTATTATAGCATTATTTTACGTCTGATGACAATTTATTCTTCTCAGATCTAAATACAACGAAAAATTATTTAAAATATTTGGCTGCTATTACTTATCTTTTGTTTAGAATGACTTTTAAAATAATTCAAATCAAGTTAATTTGATTTCTTTGTTTCCGAATCAAAAAGTTCGAGTTAACCAATGAAATTTGCTCGAATGAACAATAAAATGGTTCGACTTTACAAAGTTGAAGTTATCTGATGTTCGACTTAAAAGGAGAATTTTAATAGTAATTAGAAAACTTTAATGGACTAAATGAAACAGTTAAAGATACAAAAGTTCGAATCGACCAGTGTTTGACTTTCCGCGAATTAACTGCATTAAAAATCAAACAAAGCATTAAGAGCATAGTACGCTTTTAAATAATCATGGTGCCCTTTACTTGGTACCCCATGATCATAATTGTGCAGCCGTGGCGCAGTGGTTAGAACTCTGTCTCACAACCAAGAGGCCCTGGTTTGAAACCGGCTCTAGCCGGTTTCAAACCACGTGATAAATTAAATGCTCTTCCGCAGTTCTCTGTGATAAGACCGTAAGGACTTCTGGGAGCACTTAAATAACCATACAAATTAATAACAGTAGTAATTAAAATGATTTTACGTTATTCGTGAAATACTAAATATAGGTTCAATAATTCATGTATTTATTTTTATTCTTGTGCGCATTCTTTTACTTATCAATATTGTAATATTTTACTAAAAAATAACGGCTTTGAAAAGTTCTCAGTTGAAAAATATTTTATCAAAACTACCAACTTTTGCTATTTTGTTATATTTATTATTACTATTATTACTTCTTATTACTTATTACATTTATTATTACTATTATTACTTCTTAACAAAAACATTTGGTATCACTTGGTATCCCGGAATGGAATAATTTTTTAAAAAATTATAATAAATAATAATGAAGTTTACATTGATATCCGTAAAATAACACAAAGTTTAATAAAACTTTATTTAAAAACCTAGAAAAAAATAACTTTATGAAATATAAAAATTATATAAAATAATTTCATTAAATTAAATTAAATTAAAAAAAAGCAACTTAACAAATTCGAATTTTTTAGGATCGGCTTTGCACGAACTTATGCACACATTAGGTTTTCTTCATGAGCATACTAGAATGATTAGAGACAAAGCTATCACAATTATGGTTGAAAACATAAAATCAAGTATTTATCTATTATTGTTATATAAAATAATTAAATATTACATAAAATCAAGTATTTATCTATTATAAATAATCTATTATTGTTAAAATTTAAATGTATAGTATTTATATATTTATATTTAAATGTATATTAATTTGTAAAGTAGAAATAAATATTTGAAACGTATAGGTAATTTTTAACAAACTTCTTATAACTTTATAGGAAAACTGGAACATTTTGATAAATATCCACACTATTTGACCGATAAATATAATTTACCGTAAGTTTTTTTTGTTTATTATAACAAACTTTATTGTATAATATACTTTAAAAAAAAATGTCTAACCAAAATGTCAGATATTATGTTCTATTCAGAACTTCCCGTTTTATGGGTTGCAAAGAAATCTGATTAACTTATTTAAAAAAGTAATAAAAAGTTTATAAAACTTACCCAAGTAGCACAATTTAGGTGGCATAATGTTGTTCAACCGCATTTCTTATAGTTTAAAAAATAACCATATTATTTTCAGCATTACTCAAAGGTCTATACTTGGACCACTTTTATTTTAATTTTATATTAATGATTTAAGCAAAGCTTCTGACATTATTTTAATCTTATAAAGTAATAAATAAAATTTGCGTTGGTTAAATGCTTTTAAGGAGACAACTTTATTGACTATTTTTACAACTTTTTTTTACATTTACGTTTTTTATAACCTTTTGAATCTTAAGAAGAAATGTTCACACTGCTTCTTCGTAACTAAGAAGTTCTCACTGCTTCTTCGTAACTAAGAAGTTCACACTGCTTCTTCGTAACTAAGAAGTTCACACTGCTTCTTCGTAACTAAGAAGTTCACACTGCTTCTTCGTAACTAAGAAGTTCACACTGCTTCTTCGTAACTAAGAAGTTCTCACTGCTTCTTCGTAACTAAGAAGTTCACTCTGCTTCTTCGTAACTAAGAAGTTCTCACTGCTTCTTCGTAACTAAGAAGTTCTCACTGGTTCTTCGTAACTAAGAAGTTCACACTGCTTCTTCGTAACTAAGAAGTTCTCACTGCTTCTTCGTAACTAAGAAGTTCTCACTGCTTCTTCGTAACTAAGAAGTTCTCACTGCTTCTTCGTAACTAAGAAGTTCACACTGGTTCTTCGTAACTAAGAAGTTCTCACTGCTTCTTCGTAACTAAGAAGTTCACTCTGGTTCTTCGTAACTAAGAAGTTCACGCCCCCTTCTTTTTGATTATTGCTTATTGACCATAACGAGCACGTAATTTGAATAATAGAGCCGCATGTGGCTCGCGAACCGCAGGTTGTCATCTCCTAATATAAATATATAATCATATATAATCGTATGTTGTTGTTTTTTTTATACATATTTTGCAATTTAAATATTGCTACAATATTAAAATGTAAAAAAAATTTTTTAAATGGCCATGCAAAGAAGAAGACAATAATAACTTTATCACTAAGCTCGTAGTTTACATTGTACTTTAACATTACAAAAAGTTATTTTATTTGATATCCTTTTTTTTTAAATACCTTTAAAAAAATAATTGAAATATATTTTAAGTAGTAAAAAAAAATTAAATATAAGAACTTATTTAAAATAAAAAGTCATAAAAAAAATATTTGTAGTAGGGTAGGATGAGGTAATCTATGCCTATTTTTGTTTATTTTTTTTTTTTAGCGAAATATGTATATATATATATATATATATATATATATATATATATATATATATATATATATATATATATATATATATATATGTATATATATATATATATATATATATATATATATATATATATATATATATATATATATATATATATATATATATATGTATATATATATATATATATATATATATATATATATATATATATATATATATATATATGTATATATATATATATATATATATATATATATATATATATATATATATATATATATATATATATATATATATACATATGTCAAAATTATATAATTATATTTATTTCAATAATTTGTTTGCAGGTACGATTACGATAGCATCATGAACTTTCTTCCGTCTGCTTTCTCTGTGAATGGTAAGCCAACCATTATGCCTAAAAATCCGAATATTAAAATGGGAAGGATGGGGCAAAGAACAAAACTTAGCGACCAAGATATAAAATTAATAAATCTAGTTTACAAAGTAAGTTTAATATTATTACTTTTTTTTTTTTTTTTTAATTTTTACTTAACAATGTTTTGAAATACATTTTAAAGTCGTAATTTTTAAATATTTTTAAAGTTGTAGTTTTAAACACTTAAAAGATGCAAATTTTATACTAAAAGTTACAACTTTAAATGCGGTAGTTTTTTATTTGCTTAAACATTAGGCTTTTATTTTCTTTTATAGTGCAAAAGGGAAAACCATATTTTTTATTTTCTTTCATAGTGCAAAAGGGAAAACCATATTTTTTATTTTCTTTTATAGTGCAAAAGGGAAAACCATATTTTTTATTTTCTTTTATAGTGCAAAAGGGAAAACCATATTTTTTATTTTCTTTTATAGTGCAAAAGAGAAAACCATATTTTTTATTTTCTTTTATAGTGCAAAAGGGAAAACCATATTTTTTATTTTCTTTTATAGTGCAAAAGGGAAAACCATATTTTTTATTTTCTTTTATAGTGCAAAAGGGAAAACCATACTTTTTATTTTCTTTTATAGTGCAAAAGGGAAAACCATACTTTTTATTTTCTTTTATAGTGCAAAAGGGAAAACCATATTTTTTATTTTCTTTTATAGTGCAAAAGAGAAAACCATATTTTTTATTTTCTTTTATAGTGCAAAAGGGAAAACCATATTTTTTATTTTCTTTTATAGTGCAAAAGGGAAAACCATATTGCATTGTCTGAATCTAGAGAACTACCAGCTGTTGACAGTTCAAATGAAATGATGGACAGCGTAGATACTTTTAATAAAGAACACCGTCTTATAAACAACGCTGGTCGGATAGAGGCGCAAAGACTGCCGGGTGTTGCAGAACAACCCGAAAATATTCCCCGAAAAAATGAACAATTTAATTTCCTTCATGACTTGCATTCAGAATCTAAGCCTCGACCTCAGCTTTCTGAATCAATGACTGAATTAAACATAGCAGAAGAAAAGATCAAGGATTCTTACGAATCTCTTAATAATGAAAAGTCAGTTAGACCAAATCCGCCAATTAGTGTTCCTTTAAAATTGCACACACCAAAAGGCAAGCAAATTACGAAGAAACACAGGTTTATGATCGGAACTTAGTAAGCAAAAACCAGAGTTCAAAAAATTCTCTTTTCTTCAAAAACATTTTAGCTTTACATTTATTATTTAATTTTGCGTTTTGCTATAATGAAAACATTTTGTTTTGGTGAGAAAATTTAGCGTTTCGCTGTAACAAAAATACTCGCGTTTTGCGGCAGTGAATTTTGCTGCTGTTAAGGAAACATTTTAGGTTTTGCGACATTGAATACCTTTTTGAATATTAAGGAATAAAAGCGTTTTTGCGTTTCGTTTAAAACAACATTTTGGTAAAAATTTTTAAATTAACATTAGATGCAGTAGTTAAGTAAAGTTTTTAAAACTAACATCAAAAAATAAGACTTGTAAAAAAGAAGAAGTTTAAAAATAAACCTATGTTTAATATTTGTAATATACTATTTTAATTTTTATTTCTTGACTTTGTTTTGAATTGCAAGTTTAAAACACAACATTTTAAAATCGTGTAGTCGTACTTATGTCGACGTAAGTAACAAATTATGTCGACAAAAGTCGTAATTTTATGTGTCGGAAATTTTATAGATTTTCTTTTCTTTTTCTAATCTTTGCAGTTTATCGATTGTTTTTTTTTTTCGTTTTATATTGATCGAAGACTTCGTATTTTTATCGGCTGAGTATATTCTGTGACATTTCATTATTTTCCTTTTAACTCCCATTATTACAATGTTTTTTTATTTTACAGGATTACCGCTTCCACCTCCTAGACGAAGATTCGATTCCTATAATTATCTAATTGGATAATCTACATGTTAGTCTCTCAACTGTTCGATTAGAAGGATTTTTTTTATGTATATAAAAAATTTGTTTAAGATACTATTAAGAGTTAATATAAACCACATAATTATTTTTTTGTCAAAATAGAACGTAAAAAATAAACCACATAATTATTTTTTTGTCAAAATAGAACGTAAAAAATAAACCACATAATTATTTTTTTGTCAAAATAGAACGTAAAAAATAACTTGGCAATAAAAATATTTTTATTACAAGATTTCCAAGACTAACTCTTGACATTATACAAAAAAAAACCTTTTCCATTATTGTAAATAATAAACTATGATAAATAAAAATAAAATTGAAATATACGTTATAAATATGAATCTTGAAATAAAACGCGTACAATAAAGTTTATGACGCAACAATAATACAAAATGAAGATTTTCTATTAAAAAAATATTCATTTTTATTTTTGTTTTTATAAAGAAATTCATTTTTAAGAAGAATAAAAAGTTAAAAATATTATTTTCAAAGAGGATTCCACGAAACAAAACGCAAAGTTATTTTTAATTACGGAGATTTTTAGATGAAACTCATTATTTAGAATTAAACCAATCTGAAATTTATCAAAAAAGCATTAATATAATCAATTGATACAAATTTATATAAATTTGATATGATCAATTCAAATTATAATACTACTCCGAATCAGCATAATTTATCATAAAAACTCAAAAAAAAAGGGGTGGGTGTAGATAGTTTGGGGACGGAAATGTAGCATCTTTAATTTCAAATTTTAAACACTCTTGCTTCGGGCATTCTTTCCCAAACGTTTTTAATTTTTAATTTTATGACTATGTAGAGTTTCCAAACCCCTCAAAATGAAAGGGTTATTAATTTTACATAAATTTCAAACACTATAACATTATTTAATGAAATTTAAAGTCTAACGGTAAATTTTAGTTTATAATATAAAACTGAGGTTATTACTCGCACAGAGAGTACAAGTTTTAAAGATTTTGTTGTTCCCAGTCTCACAGCAATTTTTTGCTTTTTCATTTGATATATGAATAAACATGCCAAAGCTGAAGTTTGCTCTATGTCTGAAAGTTAATTTTCTCAAACATCAAAATGCTGTTGGAGTTAAAATGCCCCCTATTTAGCGGCTCTTTGTTGAGGAAATCTAAAGATGGTGTCTCATTAAAAATATTCAACTTGGGCGGATGTTTACTACTTTCGGCTACTATCTTGTTGAAGGTCTCTTAGGCAAAGTAAGCAAAACCAATTTATTTTGACAAGCTTTATTATTATTATTTTTTTTTAACCATTTTTTTCATTCTTTTACAATTCAATTTTGTATAAATAACATTCTTATATACATTCTTACATATACATTTACAATCTTATATACATTCAAAAATAAACAAATTATAAGTATATGTGTATAAAAGTTTACTATTAAAAATTTTTAAAAAATAACATTATTATAGTTAAAAAAAAACCGCCGGAAACTCGCAGAAGACCAGACCATTCATGTTTTGCAATTTAAGTTTTTCACAATGGTGTTAAAAACAAACGTCAGAAAAGTTAAAAAATAAATAGCATTAAAAGCAAAAAAACTCTCAAAGTTTATAATTAAAATAAAATACAAAAAGTAAGCTGTAATTAAAATAAAAACACAAAAAGAAATCACTAAACAAATTCAACTTTTTAAATTCTTCAACGGTTCTAACGATTTGGAAACAATTCAAAAAATTAGTATTCAACAAATTCAAACGCGAGGTCACAGTTTTAAACATGTTTAAGAAATCACTGAGCAAACATGTCGGGAAAACTTTTTATTTAATAGATCAGCCAATTTATGAAATAGCTTTCCTAACGAGTTGGTTAAAGCACAATCAGTAAACAGTTTTAAAACAGGTCGCTGGATGAGCAACAATCAAGAGAATCGGCTGTCATAGTTTGTTAATACCCACATTCACTGGCTCACACCAGTTACAGCAATTACTAATACTAATACTAAATCATTAAGACAAGACTTGTATACTCTTTGTTTTTTTTAACTAGTTTTTGCAAGAAATTTATATTTTGTAAACGTAATATTAACGTAAACTTATATTTTGATAAAATTTTGTTAAATATATTTTGTAAAATTTATATTTTGTAAACGTAATATTATAATATTAAGTTTTTCTAAGATTTTATTCCAAATATGAGGAGCATGATATGTAGTTTTAAATTGTTCCTGCTTAGTTATGCATTAAGTTTCAATTAAGGTGCCTGTTGTGCGCAAAGTATATATAAAGTTAGGTTTTATTCCATAGAGATCATGAAAAATTGAAGTACTTGTTGAAATTTACTTTTGTACATGAGACATAAAATTTTAAATGTTTAGCTCATATATTGTATTAACATTCATACTTTCTAAAAGTAGTTTTGCATGTTTGTTTTTATTTATAAAATTCGTCATTCTTAAAGCATGTTTCTGTTTTTTATAATCTTTTTTTTCACTTGCTTTGAACTTTTCCTCAAGTAACTTTATCGTCCTTCAACGACTCGCAACTTTTCTTTTTATTAAAAGTTAGTCACTAAATTGCTTGCGGGTTTATTTATTTAAAAAAATTTTTTTTACTAATAAATTTTTTTTTTAGATCGGCAAGATTGCTTGTAGGTTTGTATTTTAGTTTTTTAATTTTTTTAATAATTTTTTTTAGTTTTGTATTTCATATGAAAAATTTGTTAAGACTAAAAAATAGAAAATAAAAAATATAGCAAAAAAATTTGCTAAAAACTATAATCTTTTTTGAACTAAAAAGTAAAAAATAAACTTTTTGATTAAAATTTAATAGTTCAGTAAACTAAAGATTGACAGGTCTGCACAAGATTTATTTAGAAACATACCTGTCAATCTTTAGTTTACTGAACTGTTAAATTTTAATCAAAAAGTTTATTTTTTACTTTTTAGTTCAAAAAAGATTATAGTTTTTAGCAAATTTTTTTGCTATATTTTTTTTATAGAGTGTTCCTAGTTTGCCTTTAGAATTACTACTCCATGCGGTATTTGCATAATTTAAGTACTTTGGTATAAAACTGAAATATATTTGTTTTAAATGTTTATTTAGTAGATTTCTTGATTGGTATAGAATTTCAATACTTTTTGATATATTGTTGCCAATATAGGAAATATGTTTATTCCAGGTAATATTCTCGTCGATGAGAATACCAAGAAATTTTGTTACTTTTTTGCAAATAATTTCTGTTTTTTCAATCTTTAATTTTGGAAAAGAAATAGGAATTATTTTTGTTTTATTTGAAGGATGGAATAACAAAAACTTTGTTTTTTTAGGATTAATAGAAAGTTTGTTTGCTTTGAACTTTATTAAATATTTTTCTAACTAATTATTCTTTTGAACGAATAGTTGAAGTATATCTTTTCCTGAGATAAAAAAGTTACTATCATCAGCAAACATAGTTAATGATAAACCTGACGCTCTCTAGAGATATATAAGGAAAAAAAAAATGCTTAAGAATAGACCTTTGGGGGCACTTCTTAAAAAATCAAAGATGAACTTGTTTGCTTATTATTTCGACAATATATGGATTGCGTACGTTTATTTAGATAGCCTGCTACCCATCTGTTTAATATGTTTCTTATACCATACATCTTAAGTTTTTATACAAGTATTTTCTGATCCAGTGTATAAAACGCCTTGGAGGGGTCGATAAATACACCTAGTGTAAATTCTCCGTTTGCAAAAAAACTTTTTATTTCATTAATTAAGTATAGTATTGCATGTTGTATTGGAATATTTAAATCCAAACTGCTTTTAATAAAATAAATTATTATCTTTAAAAAAGGTATATAATCTGTTAAACATAACTCGTTCAAAAATCTTAGCATAAAATGGAAAGTATTGATATTGGTCTGTAATTATCTATATAGATTTTATTACCTGATTTAAATATAAGCTTAACTTTAGCTGCTTCAAGTATTACAGGAAAAACACCCTCTTTCAATGAAAACAAATTTGAAATAAAGGCAATTTAATTCATTATAGCAGTCAATTACGATGTTGCCATTTACGTCATTAAATCCAGGAGATTTGCTTTGAGCTGCTTAAAGCTGTTTCAAATTCTTTAAAAGTCAATCCTTTATTTTTAAATTCATTTTTTATTAAATTGGAGGTATTCTATGAATTATTTATTTTTATTGTGAATTTTTGCGGCTAGTTGAGGTCCTATATTCACAAAAATGTTGTTAAATTCTTTTGCTTTATTTTTTTCATTGTCAATAGTTTTATTTTTATTATTTAAAATTTTTGAAAAACATGATGTATTAATTTCTGGTTTGCCAACTATTTCATTTAGAATTTGCCAATTTTTCTAGGAAAACCAATTTTAAAGAGCGCGTTAATAAACCAGACCAGAAAAAGTTTAAAAACTTAATTTTTTTTTTTTTCAAATGATAGACTGCCTGCCCAAACCAAACCCTCAGTCGATGTAGCAGCACTCCCTTGCGAGTCAGGCTATTTGTCAATCGATGTAGCAGCACTCCCTTGCGAGTCAGGCTATTTGCCAGTCGATGTAGAAACACTCCCTTGTAGCAGCAGGCTATGAGATAGTCGATGTTGCAACATTTACGCATGTTTTAAAAATGTTTTTTAATAAAACAAAAACAAAAACACCACTAATTAAAAAAAACTTTCTAGTCGTTATTATTGCGGTTTTATAAAATTTTTTTAAAAAACAATAAAATTTAATGTACTTCCGCATTAATTTAATTGCTTTGACATTTCGACGACAATCAAATACAGCTTAAGAGACGAGGTAATTAAAATTGTAGTCGAAAGAGACTTTTTTTACATATATATATACATAGATATACATATTTATATATATATATATATATATATATATATATATAGTTAGTTAGTTAGTATGATGCATAGAGCCTTTATGGCACTGTGGCGGTTTTGTTGGAACCTGTCCAACTGGTTTTTGAATGCGTTTAGGATTCCAGCATTAACAATCTCGTCTGGTAGGCTATTCCAGCTGTTAATAACTCGGTTTGCAAAAAAAATTGCTTCTATTGTTATTATTTCTAACTATCTCCTTGATCAGTCGATTTCAATGTCCATGGCGTGGCGCAGATCGGATCGGGGTGTGGTGCCAGTTAACTATTTTATTTCCAGATTCGATTTTAAAAAGTTGAATCAAGTCACCACGCTGACGTCTTTCTTCAATGGGGGTCAAGTCTAAAATGTCTAATCTATTTTCATAAGGTAGATGCTTTATATTGTGGGCTATTTTAGTAGCGCGTCTTTGGACTCTCTCAAATACATATATATCCCTAATCGTATGTGGGTTCTAACTTGAATCAGAGAATTTAAGATGAGGACGCACGTACACTATGTATAACTTTTTCCAAAGTTCTACATTGCGGGAAACAAATTTCTTTTTAAGCATCCCAAGCATCTTGTTTGCTTTAGAAATAGCAGTGCAAACATGGGCGTTTTGTTTGAGGTTATTGCTAATTATGATGCCTAAGTCACGTTGTGATGAGCTAGATTCCAAGTCGAATCAACTTATCGATATCGTGCATTGTATAGGTATAGTTTTTGTTCAAGCGACCAATATGAAGAATTTTGCATTTGGAGATGTTTAGCCTCATATGCCATATTCTTGTCCACTCCGTTATAGCGTCAAAATCATTTTGGAGCACAATACAATTGTTCTGCTCCTCATTAAGTCGAATTGGGGCAAGCAGTTTGGTATCATCAGCAAATACTTTACAGATTAAACTAATCATATTTGGCAAGTCATTTATAAAGATAACGAAGAGTAGTGGTCCCAATACCGACCCTTGAGGAACACCGCTGGAGACTGGCGCCCAATCCGATTCGGCATCGCCTAGGATTACTCTTTGTTTACGGTTGCCACCGTAAAAAAAGAGTAATCTATATATATATATATACATATATATATATATATATATATATATATATATATATATATATATATATATATATATATATATATATATATATATATATATATATATATATATATATATCAGCTTATCAAACTAATTCTGGAAAATACTGTATTTCATTTCGAGGAGCATTACTTTGGAATAAAATAGTTTTAAAGAACTTTGACTTTTCTCAAGAAGTTAGCTATCACTCTTTCAAACAAAAACTTAAAAAAGTCATTTTTTTATTAGATGATCCCAGCAAACAAAAAGATATCTAAAATGCATCTAATATGCATCTAAAAACTGGTCTAAAAGATGTCTAAATTCAGGTCTAGAACGGGACATAAATAGACGTCTATCTTATAGACGTCTTTTAGATGCATTTTATTCGACACAAATAATTGCCTTAGATGCATAAAAGATGTGAAATATACATCTTACAGATGCATATTAGATGTATAAAATACGTCTCTTAAATAGATGTCTAAGGCGCGTTTAAAAAAGATAGATAATAGATAATTTTTTAGCTAATAATAGCTCTTTTATGCATCTAATATACATCTAATATACATCTTTAAATGTATATTTCACATCTTTTATGCATCTAAGGCATTTATTTGTGTCGAATGAAATACATCTAAAAGACATCTATAAGATAGACATCTATTTATGTCCCGTTCACGACGTGAATTTAGACGTCTTTTAAACCAGTTTTTAGATGCATATTAGATGCATTTTAAATATCTTTTTGTTTGCTGGGACTTGTTTGATACAAAGGTGTTACAGCGGAAAAATTAGTCATAAAAAAGGATTAAATTAAATAAGTAAAGAAACATTTTAACTAAAATTACTTAATTTTTATTTCACAAAAATATACATAAGAAACTATATTTCTGCATTGCCGTCAACATTTTCTTCCACGTCGCCGATATCTAAAATATATACATTAATGACATTTAAATGACTTTAAAAGACATGTAGAATTCTGAATCTATTTTTATGAAATATTATATATATATATATATATATATATATATATATATATATATATATATATATATATATATATATATATATATTCACATACAGTATCGGACAAAATTAGTGCAACCAAATGATGCTAATTTAGTTTCTTTGTATAAAAGTGCTGCATTTTTTCAATTTAGAGAAATAACTATGTAACTGTTTAGAGAAAACGTTCTTCAAATTTTATTCATCACAAAGTTCATTATTTGTACACGAAAATTAATAAATTAATCAAAAGTATTAAAAAAAGTTGATTTCCTTCTGGACAAAACAAGTGCAACTCCACAAAATGTTGACCAAGCTGTAATTTGCTATCAATATTTTGTGGTGAATCCTTTGTTGTCGATCACAGCCTTGCATCTTTAAGGCATAGATTCGATCAGGTGATCAATGAAACTTTGTGGAATCACTGCCTAGGCCTTTTGGATTTGATCAAACAGTTGATCCTTATTACGAACACATTCATGATTAACTCTGATTAACGATCTCCCACAGGTTCTCGATAGGGTTGAGATCCGAAGATTGAGGCGGCCAATCCATCACCAATAGATGGTTGTCTTGAAACCACTGCTTGACTACTTTTGCAGTGTGTTTGGGATCGTTGTCTTGCTGAAAAACCCATTTTATTGGTATATTCCATTCAGCATGAGGTAACATAACATCTTTCAGGGTATTTTTATACATGAAACGATCCATTATTCCATCGATTTGATGTATTGGACCTAGACCGTTAGCAGAAAAACACCCCCAGACCATTACATTGCCTCCACCATGCTTCACAGGCTTATGGCAGAACGTAAATCAAGGCGTTTTCCGGCTGCTTGACATACAGGCAGCTCTAATTGCTTTTGTATCTCAACTGATGATATCCAGGGATCCTTCTCGACAGATCTGATGATCATAGAATTCTCTCTAGAAGTGGTGGAACGAGGTCTTCCACCATTGTTATCTGCTGCCAACTTCCCTGTGGAACAATATTTGGAACATAGTCTTGATACGATCTATTTTTTCACGCGATATTTATCACAAATACTTTTTTGTGACATTCCACTTAAGTAATCGCAAATAATTTTCTCTCTTAGTTCCAATCCAAGACTGTCGGGAACCATTTTTGCACTTGAAGTCATAAAAATAATAAAAATAAATAACCACACTTCTCAAGGCTTACCGTGTTACATTTACTTTGTGATGATAAAATATTGCTCTGTGGAACATAACGTCTTGGTTGGATGTGGACTGTATTGATGTATTGAAACACTTGTTGTATTTCACTTCTGGTATTGATGTTCTTCGATAAAACACTTTGATAAACCTCATTTCGATAAACTGTCTTGATAATACTGACTGATTGACTTCCATATACTGACTGAATTACATGTCTCTTATATAGTAAAATAAACCTGTGTGAACCTGTTCTGGAAGATTCTAGATGCTTCTTTTCAACACTTCTGGAAGCTTCTGGATGCATCTGAATGCTTCTGAATGTTTCTGGATACTTCTGGATGTTTCTTCTGGAAACTTCTGGATGCTTCTGCATGCTTCTGGAAACTTCTGGATATTTCCTTTAATTATTAAAAAACTTCCGTGACGTTGACACGAACCAGATTTGAGAAAATGAAACAAACCAAAAAAGTTGCACTTGTTTTGTATGCTGCAAAATGGCACTTGTCAACGAAATTCTGCCTGTGTGCTGTCACCTGTCAGATGATTGCTCATATTATGGTATGCTATGCCTCCAGACTCCTGAACTGTTTGCTGTGGTTGTATAGTTCGTTTCATTTTTAAGACATAAAATTAGGAACACTTTTTAGCATTGTTCAATGTTGGTTGCAAATGTTTTGTCCAATACTATATATACACATATATATGTATATATATATATATATATATATATATATATATATATATATATATATATATATATATATATATATATATATATATATATATATATATATATATATATATATATATATATATATATATATATATATATATAAACAATAAGATTTGTATCTCAACCAGATACAATAATAAACAACAATTTTTTTATGTAAAAACTAAAGGAACTTGTATTATGGATACAATAAATTCTAGCATGACACAAAAAAGTCGAAGAATATCTTTTTAATACAGATATCAGTTTTGTAAATACTATTAAAACTTTACCTCGTAAAACACTCAATATATTTACTAGATTTTCTAAGCTTATCTTTTCCCCATTTCCTTTTCGATTAAATTCGGACTGTAACTGATTCGAAAATAACCTGATAAATATTTTAACAATAAACTGAAATATATTTATAAAGATTTTTATTTAATATATGTAATAAACTAAAATATATTTTAGTATATGAATGCTTAAAATTATGAAAAGTAAAAGCATTAAATTTGAAAATAAAATGCTAAACAAGGTTTAGCATTACACTTACTTTAGCACACAAACAAACTTAAACACCTACAGTGAAGCTCCCGAGTTTATCAAATTGTCATGTTAAAAGTAAATCCATAACAAATAACGGTCAAAATGAATTGCTTCTGGTCCCTTTTAATCATATTTTTAATAATTAATAAAAACATAATCATTACCTTTTCATGATCAAAAAAACATGTTCTCTTGGCTTTCCACCACCAATCTTTTTCAAACTATAAAGCTGAAATAAATGTAATAAAAACTAGTGTAACTTAATTTTCTTTACAACATATTGAGTCTAACACAAGCTAGTTATTTGAGTTCATTTACAAATACTAGTAAACCAAATTTAATACTAGTAAACCAAACTAGTAAACCAAATTTAAACAAACTTATTAAAAATTAAGATAATTAGATTATACCAAATTAGTATACTCGGTTTTATCTTTTAGTTTATTATCCAGTGTAACCACTTCGTCTACTGATTCTAGCAACTTCACCCCAGTAGCCTGAAACTTAATTTCTATAACTTCTTTTAAAAGAACTTTTATTTCTGCAAGCTCCTTGAGAATAACATTTTGCATCTCTACAAACAAGAATAAAAAAATTGATTAACATATTTAGCTCATAAAACCAAATAGCAAAACAATGAAATAAGAACCTTAAAATTCAAATTATGCTTGAGTAACTCAAACTAAAATTCCAAAAATACATGTAAGTTTTTTAATTACTCCATCGCAGAAGTTGCCATAATATTTTGGAAAACCTACTTTTTAAATTAGCTAAAAATTTATCCTGTAAAAGGTTACGATATTAAAGAATTTTGCTTAACTACTAAAGGTAAAATGCTACACACATGATTTATCGGACCACAATATTATAAATAATCTATTTCTATTCTTTTATACCTATCTTTTACAAATATTTTAATACAAAAACAAATTAATAAAAAAAACCTCCACATTCACATTCAGTGGTGTAAAAACCAAAAATAATCATATTAAAACTTGAAACTCTTTGACAATGTGAACTTTGCTTAGTTTTATTCTGTTCATCAATAAAATGTGAAGAAAAATTATCTTCTTCAATCTTTGAATCTGATAACAACTCTATTCAAAAGAAATAATTATAATTAGAACTATAAATAATCCCTCAACCATACCTGTTACTTAATTTAATCTTTCAACCAATTTTGTACTCTTTCAATTTCTGAATTTAAACAATTTCAGCATGCTTTCAATCAATTTTCATTTTTTCAAGGATTTTAGCAAACATGCTAAGCATCGAAATATTTTGTGAACTCTAATAGCATGTTATTTTATTATTTAAAATTTATCAAAAGAAATAATCATTGATGTCTTCCATAGGTTAAAATCTTCATGCTTTTTTCGAAATAAGTTTCCGCAGGGTTTTTAAATGGCGGTCATTTATAATTATCGCTCCGTAAAATTAGCTAAAATTTTTTTCTTGTTTTTATAACAAATCTATAAAAGACATCTTATAGACATCTAAGTTTAGATGAAAAAAAAATTATCTATGCACGATCTATTTTATGCATCCAGTATGCATCTAAAACAGAGCAAAAATAGTATCTCTAGAATCAGACGTCTTTTCGATCTCTAATATACGTCTAAAATATACGTATCGGCAATAGATACAAATTAGACCAATTTTAGACGGTCTAAAAGACGTCTATTGTTTGCTGGGATATATCTATATTCTTTTAATTTTTTGTTTCTTTTTTTAACTTTATATTTAACACTGCATTAATAAATTTTATAATTTAACAATTTGTAAACAGTTGTTTAACACTTTTGTTAAAGGTATCTTAAAACTGTATAACAAAACCTTTAACAAAAAGTTTAACAATTGTGCTAAAGATATCTTAAAACTGTATAACGCATCTATGTATTTATAACGGAACCGTTTTTCTTTTTCTTTTTTTCTTTAAATTTGTTTATGTTTTCAATTCTTAATTCTTAATTATTTGTTATCTTCAAGTATGTTAAGTATATATTCCTATTGAAAGTTTATTTATTTTGAGAATATTTTATTAATACGAAATATTAACACGAAAATTTTTTAGCGGATCTCGACGACAAGACCTTACGGTCTTCTACGAGTTCCCGCGTTCTTTTATTTCTTAATAACGATCATGTATATATATATACATTGTTAACGAATATTTATTAAATCACAAAGTTGTAAAATTAAAGAACAAAAAAAAATATATATATATATATATATATATATATATATATATATATATATATATATATATATATATATATATATATATATATATATATATATATATATATATATATATATATATACATATATATATATAGTCCAAATATTTTATGGGCGGAGTCTAAATGGTAAGTTATTTGCTCGTTAAATCACAAGGCCATTTTATTTTCCATTTACTTCAAGATATATATATATATATATTTTCATTGTTTACAAATTAAAAATTTATAATTCATTATAGGCGTATCTACACGATCATATGATTTATTTGCTTTAAATTTACTTTTTTTTTTCTAAAAGTGGAAATATTCATGTTATTTACATTATTTAATTTTTGTTCGTGGAATGACATATTAGAAGTATATAGTATAAATACCGTAATTTATGTAAATATGCTTATGAATATCAGTTAATAAATAGCACTTAGTTGCATAGTTAGTTATACATTTTTAGTTCATAAAACAAAATTAAATACTTCAATTATGACGCGTAAACAAAAATTATCATTTTATCAATTATTGACCGAAATGATTGAGCAAACTAAATCGATAATTATTATTTTGTTAATTATTGATCAACTTAATCTGAATTTTATCTTTTTATCAAATATAAGAGGCAGAGGCAGCACATACATCGGCTGATTTATTTAGCCATTGACGCAGTGAGCGTTCATTCATCGTCTTAGGGTTTTATTTATTACTTTTAGTGAGTAACATTTTATTACTTTATGTTCCTAATACCGTTGGCTATGGCTTTAATTCCGTATGCTATGGCTTTAATTCTGTTGGCTACGGCTTTAATTAAATTAAATTATTTAATTAATAAAACTAAATATTTTGCGCGCTTAAATTACAGGGTTTATGCGAAATATAAAACATTTTTTAAGAAAATATAAAACATTTTTAAAGACAATATAAAACATTTTTTAAGAAAATATAAAACATTTTTTAAGAAAATATAAAACATTTTTAAAGAAAATATAAAACATTTTTAAAGAAAATATAAAACAAATTTTATGCTAATATAAAACATTTAATTAGTTAATTAAATGTTTAATATTTTAACATAAAATATTCAATTACGTAATTACTCTATACTATGGAATTTATGTGGTTTATTCACAACAAAGAAAGAGATCTGTAAAAATATATTATTCAAGCTTTATTTTGTTGTTTTAATCAATAAATGGAAAACAAGAGACAAAGAAAAAAAAGAACACTTATTACAAAGGATATTGTAAAAATAATAAGAAAGTCAATTCTTAAAGAAATGAAGTTAAAAGAAATTGCGGAAGAAGTTGAAATATCAGTTTCTGCAGCACGTTCTATTTCTGATAAAATCTGTAAAGGACTTAGTGATGATGAAATCGCATCAGTAAAAAAAGGAAGGCGCAGCTCTTATGACGAGACACTTAAATCTGAAATTCGAATGTTAATTGAGCATGATCCATCTCATACGTTAGCATCATTGAGAAACATTCTCGTTGAAAGGAATATTAATGCATCTATACCAACAATATCTAAGTATTTGAAGTCGATGGAGTTCACTAGAAAACGACTTACATTAGTACCAAAAGAAAGGAATTCGCCGCAAAACGTTGATTTAAGACAAAGTTTTTGCAGGACTATTAATTCGATTCCTGACAATAACTTAGTGTTTCTAGATGAAACAGGCTTTAATTTACATACTTCTAAACAGTATGGCTATTCTATAAAGAATACAAAATGTTTTGTTACAGTGCCAGCAAATCGTGGAAAGAATGTAAGTCTCATGGCCGCTATAACAGTTAATGGTATTTTAAGCTTTAAGATAGTGGATGGTGCCTATAATGGCAATCTTTTTTGCGATTTTATAACCAACAATTTAAGACCGTATTTCCAAACGTATCCCCATTCTGTACTAGTATTGGATAATTGTGCATTTCACCGTAGAAGAGATGTAATCAATTTGCTCAGCCAATCCAGTGTTTCAGTTTACTTTTTGCCACCTTATTCACCACAATTGAACCCGATTGAGGAATACTTTAGTTGTCTTAAAGCTAATTATACATTATAATATATATTGGCCGTTTCCAAAAACTAGCAATGAAGTTGAGGCTACTTTAAATTCGCTTATACCGACAATTGGCGTTGATTTTTGTGGTTGGTATTATAATATGAGAAGATGGGTTTTGAAAGGCATAGCAAGACAAGAATTTTACTAAAGTGGATACTTTGCTTTTTATATTATATCTTTAAGTATAATGAGTTATAATTATATAAAAGATACTCTTTATTCTTTAGAAATTTATGAATAACTTTATGTATCATAATTGCACAATTGATTCAACTACAATGTTTTATATTTTCTTAAAAAATGTTTTATATTTTCTTAAAAAATGTTTTATATTTTCTTAAAAAATGTTTTATATTTTCTTAAAAAATGTTTTATATTTTCTTAAAAAATGTTTTATATTTTCTTAAAAAATGTTTTATATTCTCTTAAAAAATGTTTTATATTTTCTTAAAAAATGTTTTATATTTTCTTAAAAAATGTTTTATATTTCGCATAAACCCTGTAATCAGTTAGTTTAGACCGCATCATCCGGTGAAATATTTTAATATAAATTTAGACATACTTAAACAAAAAATAATAAATTTAACATCACAAAGAAAGTAAATAATTATTTTCTTCGCTTTAAAATCAAATTAAATAGCCCAATCAATATTTGAGATTTAGATTCTCGGCGGCGTGAGCAAGTAAGTCAAAAACCTTTTTTAACTTTTTTCGAGCAGCTGTGGCGCAGTGGTTAGAGTTCTGGCTCAGAACTCAGAGGTCCGAGGTTCGACGCCAGCTCCAGCCCAACAAGAGCTAAACATCTTAGTCGGAATATGTTCACTGTGCCACACTTATGGCTTATCGAATATGTCGATATATTCACTATATCAGATATATATTCACTGTGCCTTTTCCTAAATATTTCAAGTTAAATGCGCGTAAAAAATATTACGCGCATTTAAGCTATTTGTTAACTGAATTACCTAACTATTTGAATCGCTAACTTGAAAAAGGAACATGTCCTGCAAAAATTCATATAACATGTCCCCTTTTTCAAGTTAGCGATTCATTTTTTAACCGTGTCTTCTATTATATTAACATTTACTATTATTAATATATTAGCATCAGTTAGTTAATTAATAAAAAACGTATTTCTAAAAAAAAAAATAATAATAATGAAAAAGGACTTCAAAGAGTTGTATTAACCGCTGTACCGCACAATATTGTAATTCAATAAAGTTAATAACGTTTATATAAAATGAATTTGTTTTGACGCATGATATTTTTTAAGTTAATTTTTAACGCGCTTTAAGAGCCGTTTTTTTCTAAGAATCAGTGACCTCGTCCAAAATTGCTTGAATTTTTTATATATTGATCAGAATATAGAGAAAATCTGTTAGGGAAAAAAAAAATTTTAAAAAATGTTTCGTTCACTCGGAATCTGGGCTTAAATTTTTGAGATTTTTTTAAAAAATTTTAGAAATTTAGTTTTTGCCACCTTTGAACCCATTTTTTTGGCAAGGCAAAAAGTTGCACATAGCTTTTGTAGTTAATATCAGACGTAACCCAAAAGCTCTCTCCAAAAAATATAAAAAAGTTGCGTGACACTGTGCGGTTGGCTAATTATCATAGTTCAAAAGTACAAAATCAATCAGTTTTGTCAATTTTTAATCGGAGTTAATTCTAGCAGCGAAGTGTTGCACACAATTTTTCTTTTAGGATTTGAAATTATCAAAGGTATTGAGTCTAAAAATGCAAAGAAAGTTATGTGATACGTAAGGCCTATTAATATATTAAGGCTTGAAATTGGAAAAAAATGTTTTAGTATACTTACAAAATGAACCATTACGGCAGAGGCGCTTAGTTTTGTAAAAATATAATCATGTTAAATGGTCAATATAAGATGACCCTAACATAGTTTAAAAAAAAACTCATGTGATCTTTAGATATTAAGTTAAAAATAAAGGTACAAATTGTTAAAAATGATTAAGTACGAAGAGATATTTTTTTGGACACACAGATGAGGTTTTCGCTCACAATAAAATTTCTATCATCCAAAATTAGCAATTAGCATTACACAAAACATTGCACGTAATGTTAAGAAAAAATTTAAGCGTTTCTGACTATGATATAGAAATCTTAACAATTGAAATAAATAATAATAAAAAACAATACATGATCAGAAGTGAATTATTTAAATTTACGTCATAACCAAATAACTTTTGGTGATCGAATGGAAGAAGAATCGCTGTTATCACGATTGTGGAGAAACAAGTTAGTAGGCGGTTGTTTACTTTACCATAAAAATGTCTTAACTTTATTTTAACGATCTTTAAAATTTGCATAAATAGAGTAGATATTTTATCATTGCTATTGAGAAATAGGTACTGCATAAATAGAACTTGTTTTTAGTTGAGTATGGAACAAAACAAATATTTTTATGAAAACTGTTGTTGCTTTTCAAAAGGAAATTGTGGATCATTCAAAAAACATAAAATTATAAACAAAATGTTCTACATTCATCAGCTGGGAGATGTTGATGTTAAGAAACACCTCATCAACTTAAAGGTAATTATGTATTTTAAATTTACGCAGACTGTAATATAATTTTTATAATTACATACTTTATAACTTCTCTGCAATAAGATTTTGAGACAAAGTTCTTTAAACAAAAAAAATAGCTCTTTTAATTAATTCCTCACTCTTTTAATAAATAATCACTAAATTAATCACACTCTTGCAATATTGTATTTTAATAATAACAACAATGTATTTCAAACTTGTAAACATTTTTCGTGAAGAGTCAGATTATAAACAATGCTTTAAATGACACACTTAATAACTGTTTAAAAAATTGTTTTTAGGTCATGCGATTAAACGATAATAATATTTAGGAAGAAAATGGACTTATTGCAAATAGACTTAAAAGAAATCTTGAAAAGGATGAACAAATATGTGCTTTTCACCGGTACACGTTTGGTATTGCATGGAGTCCTCCAAAAATAGGCTTTCATCCTCACCATCTAAATATAAAAGGAAAAAAATCTCCCGCTTTAAGGGCGTCACCAATACATGTCGTCATATCAATGTCAAAGCGATACAATGAAGTATTTTCAGTTGGTGCAATGCTGTGTTTTACCCATTTAAAGCAAGAAACTGCTTTATCTAGAGTCAACGAAAACACCAATTTATGTACAGAAACACAAACACAACAAGAACAAACATATATGACACCTGCTACTCCAGATGAAGAATTTGATCCCGGTGAAATTAATGTTTCACAGGAGATTTTGAACGAATCTCTAAGAAGCCGCGAGAATGTAACTGAGGTTCTTAATGCAAGTCCAATAAAATTTAGATTAAAAAGGAAGTTCGAATATTTGGAAGATACTACTAAAGATAAGTTAAAACGCAAGTATGTTCGCCTAGAAAACTTATTAAATAAAAAATTTGCGGAAGCTGTTGCTCCTGGACAAGAGGAAATACTTATAGATTTTCTTAACAGTAAAAATGTTGATGAAATAAATAGCCCTCTCCCAATTGAAATTATTCGTGCTCAGAAAGTATATAAGCAAAGTGATTCCATGGGAAAGTTAGTTATACTCTCATAACTAGCCAACAGATAAGATCTTTATTATCAAGGTAGGCATTGTTGCTATCAAAACTTTTGCAAATTAGATTATGTTTCTGACTGTTAAATAGTTCTTTTACAAATATGAAATTAAAATTTAGGTGAAAGTTATAATTTTGTGTGTTTGTTTACATATGTTTAAAAATATGTACAATTGATATTGTTATAGATTTAGTAACCTGAAAAGAAAAGGTAAGCTGGTAGAACCGACAACAGAAAATAATGATAATAGTCAGGTTAACGATAACAAAGAAGTTTATGGCGAAAATGATGACTTTAATCTGACAGGAGACAATGAAGTTGATAATAAATATGAGGAAGACATCGCCAATCTTGCAAAAGAAATTTGTCTTGTATGGAAAGTGAATGATTGGGTTGCTGTTGTATATGAAAAACAATGGAATATTGGATATATTGTGGAGGTAATATTATTCAAAGTATATATTAGCTTCAAGTTTTTATTTTGTTTTACAAAACAGTGCTCTAAAATAAAAGGAATATAAATAAAATGTAAAAATAATTTCAGAATGACATTTTATAAGACTTTACAAGTTTTATTGAATGTAAGCAAAATTAAACAAATCATAAACTCTTTATTATATTATTTTAAATGTTGCGCTAATACTTTTAGGTATCTATAACTGGGATCATAGTTAATTGTATGATTAACGGGCAAGAGAAGAATACTTTTCGCTGGCCAGTTACTACTGAGGAGATAAATAACCAAACTGATAAAATTATCTGTTTAGTAAATGCTCCTTTTCGAATCAGTGGTTGTGGCGATTATTCATTATCCGAAGAAGACTATAATACAGTCATATCATTATTCTTAGAGAAACTTACTGCAGCAGAGTAGAAATTATGTGTGATGTGGTGGATAATGTGTGTAAATGACTCTATTAATAAATGAAAAACTAATTTTTAAATGGAAAAACATTTAAATGTTTGATTTATGTTTTATTTAATTAGCAATATAGTTATCTTGATGTTAGATTTTTGTTCAGCTTTTAATTCATGTTATATCTAACATGAATTAAAAACCTAACATAATAATAAAAAATTTTTTTATTATTATGTTAGGACCTTTTTGTATTGACAGTTGGATATGTTTACATTTTTACAAAACTAAGCGCCTCTGCCGTAATGGTTCATTTTGTAAGTATACTAAAACATTTTTTTCCAATTTCAAGCCTTAATATATTAATAGGCCTTACGTATCACATAACTTTCTTTGCATTTTTAGACTCAATACCTTTGATAATTTCAAATCCTAAAAGAAAAATTGTGTGCAACACTTCGCTGCTAGAATTAACTCCGATTAAAAATTGACAAAACTGATTGATTTTGTACTTTTGAACTATGATAATTAGCCAACCGCACAGTGTCACGCAACTTTTTTATATTTTTTGGAGAGAGCTTTTGGGTTACGTCTGATATTAACTACAAAAGCTATGTGCAACTTTTTGCCTTGCCAAAAAAATGGGTTCAAAGGTGGCAAAAACTAAATTTCTAAAATTTTTTAAAAAAATCTCAAAAATTTAAGCCCAGATTGCGAGTGAACGAAACATTTAAAAAAATTTTTTTTTTCCCCAACAGGTTTTCTCTATATTCTGATCAATATATAAAAAATTCAAGCAATTTAGAGGAGGTCACTTCCATTGACTGCCTGATTCTTACAAAAAATGACTCTTAAAATAAAATAACTTTTGCTAGATTATTACGTCAGCGTTAAACTATCAGGGAATAAATGTGATGTAATTAAACATGTTGAGACATAAGTCATAATTTTGTACTTTATAAATAATAAGAATTTTAAACCAAATAAAATAAAGACAAAAATGAAAACGTTTTTTTCTTTTTTTCCTTTTCAAATAATTCAATATAAATATCAAATAAATATTTTATAAATAAACATTTTACAATATTTACACTCTCAAATAGAATTATAAATATACAAGGACAAGACCCTAAATAGTATTATATTTTTTATCAACATCGAAAATTTAACGCAAGATACTTTTAAACACCGATAAAAAGTCTATCAAGAATCAAGAATAAAAATCTATCAAGAAAATCATTATGTTTAGAGAAAAAATATTTTTAAAGAGAACTCCTAACTTGAAACATTTATTTACATGTCATTTGAGGCTCAAAGGGGTTATATATATATATATATATATATATATATATATATATATATATATATATATATATATATATATATATATATATATATATATAATATATAAAATAATAATAACAGTAATAATAATAATAGTATAACATAATGTAATATAATTCAAATATGAAAACTTTAGAGTTTATAGAAAAGACAGCAACGTTTCCATCTAAATTAAAAAAAAAAAAAAAAGATTATACAGATGTAATATATACATTAATAAGATTTATCAAATTTTAACAGATTAAATTAAAACAGATATAATCACAAGTAAATTTAAAGAGCAAAAACAATTATAATATTTTTAAAATTTAAATAAAAAATTAAAATAACATAAATTTTACCAATTTTAAAGTTTTTAAATTACTAACTTTAAATTTTATATGGTTTACTTAATTTAAAATTAAAAAAAACTTTTCCATTTTTTTAATTTTTAATATTTACCTCTTATTTACTTCTTTTATTTTATACTTACTTCTTAACCCAGAAGTCCAATTTGTCATAAGGAATGAGTTAATGTAATATAATGCAAAACTAATTTTTTCTTAAAATTAATTCTAATTTTTTTAAACTAATTTACTTCCAACAAAGCAACTATACAATGATGGGAGAGTGGCTCAAACTTGGCAGATAGAGCAGGTCCATGTAATTTACTATCCGTTTTGGACCTTGTTTGGAAGAGAAAGAACATAATTAGTAACCAACCCAAATATGACAAGATATTTGATATGATAAGATATTTGATATGATACAATATGATAAATGTTTGAAGCCCTATTTTTAAAAATCAAACTTTTACTTTGAAAATATTCTGTTTTTTGTTTATAATCTTTCTGTTTTTTGTTTATAATCTTTCTGTTTTTTGATTATAATCTTTCTGTTTTTTGTTTATAATCTTTCTGTTTTTTGTTTATAATCTTTCTGTTTTTTGTTTATAATCTTTCTGTTTTTTGTTTATAATCTTTCTGTTTTTTGTTTATAATCTTTCTGTTTTTTGTTTATAATCTTTCTGTTTTTTGTTTATAATCTTTCTGTTTTTTGTTTTTTTATTAACAAAATTATTAATCAATAAATCTAAATCAATTGTCTGTGTTGTTTGATAATAATGCAAAATTATAAAAAAATTTTTGTGACAATTGATTGCAAATTATTTTTTTGCTAATTTTAATATTGAAAACGACCCATCCAGAACATTTGGATATCATGAAACATATGAAAATTCTAATAATGGTATCAGTATTCAAAAATCCAGCTTCCATTTCTTTTTCCTTAATAAGTTTGTACCAATTCAAATTTGAAAATTGAAGAGCTTAATTATAAAAATGATTTTTCAAATATAGGTGTATATGTTTGATTTCTGCAAAAAAATTTTCAAATTTTCTGTCTTCTTTCATTCTTTCAAATTTGTAGTGAGACTATTGATGATTTAAAAAAATATATATTTATCTTAAACTCTTCACATGAACATAACTGAGGTTCTTCTGATAGATTTTTATGTTTAATAAAAAAGTGCATAAAAGCACTTTTTTATTAAACGAGCATTATAAAAGAAATTAAAAGAAAACTATGCTAAAACTTTATGATTACTTTTTTCAACAACATACTTAGTTATTTTACTTGAAAGTGTGCAAACATCTACTTGAATGAACTCATTTTTAAATTTTAAATCACATTTTAAAACATTATACAAAATAAAGAGGAAACAAATTACACAGTTTTTTTTATTATCAAACAAAGAAAATAATGTTTACTTCTGTTGTAAATATTAATTGCAAAACAACCGAAATTATTTTCTTTGTTTGATATGTTAAATCACAACCTTCTACAATAACATATTTTAGAAAGTGTTGCTTGAAATTATAATAAAAAATAAGTAATTTAATAAATCAAAAAATAAAATATTAAATAAAATTATTGAGTTGATTGATAAGTAAGTTAATTCACCTCCTCAATGCCAAGAAGGCCACTACAGACAAGGAGGCTACTTATTTGAGGTTATAAACCTCTCTCAACTCTATAACCCCAAAACACAAACCTTAACAAACTAGGCCGGTATGCGGAAACAAGTTAAGCGCAGTACTACTAGGGACATGGTGGGGATCGAACTTGAAACCTTTTGCTTACGAAGTGAGCGCTCTACCACTACACCACTATCACATTTAGTACCATTAGTACACTACACCACTACTGCACTTATGAACAAAATGTTTCTCTTAAAATAGATGCTCATCTATGAACAAGAGCTTCTCAATAAATATTTATGGTCAAAGTCAGAGGCAACTTTAAGGAGGGGGTAGTGTACAAATTTAGTTGGCTAGTCAGGTATTTGACAGTTCAGTTGGGTAAATTTTCATTTTGAGGACCATTTTTAAAATTTTTTCTCAGAAGCCAGTTGGTACTTTTTTGAGGATTTAACCTCCCCCCCCCCCCTTCATTTTTATTTTATTTGTAGAATCGCCTCTGGTCAAAGTTCAATAAATATTTATATGCTGACACTAATTAAAAATTTATGACGACAAAGTCATTTTTAGTGAAAATGTTGATATTTTTTCCCCAAAGTATTTGTAATAATTCTAAATTTAATTTAATGATGTTATTTTGAGTTTTCTTGAAAATTTCTTACTTATACACTAAATGTAACTCTATTTTACAATGATAAATGATGTATTCACATATAAACCATTTATGTCTATATTTTTGAAATTTGTTTAATAAATCAGTACAAAAAAATTTAAAACTTCAATGGAATATTACACAAATGCTGTAATTATCTATCTTAAAACCGAATCTTTAAATTCAATTATGTTTTTTTAACTCCAGTGATATTCACGATTTGATGACAGAATAATTTTTGATCGTCTCTGAATAAATCAAGGTCTTCACTTATTTGTATCAAAAAACAGTGAAAAATATAAATGTCAGATTCACATGTTTAGGAAATGAAGCATATAAAGTATGTGAATGGTACAAAAAATATTTAATGGAAAGTCAAAACCTTATTGAAAAAATTGAGTCTTGAAAAGATTTGGAGCCATCATAAGCAACTTGCTAATAAACTTGGATCAATTTACCAATGATATGTTAAAATGGATTGGAATTCCCATATTGTGTCGACAGATTCGCAAAAAGTAATGTTTTCTCGAATGGAAACATTTAAAGCTACAACTTTTTCAAGCCATATGATTTTTTTCTCGAATGGAAACACTTAGTGCTGCAATTTTTTGACAATGTAATTTGATTGTATATTAAAAATTTTTTGTTAGTAGAGTAGAAAATAGAAGAAAAGTGACAAGTGCAAATATTTAAGGTGCCTTAGCACTCAGCAACTACTGGTTGCTCCGAACACAATATGGTTTTAACATATTGCATGATTTGATTTTACAGATTTTAAGCATTACGGAAAAATTTTCCTTGATAATTACAGCAGTCAAATCAAATCCTGATTTTTTTTATTATGTTCCTTTCATAATCAATTCTACAGATAAATATTTAACAGTATGAACAGGATCAAAATACTTTATTTTGATCCTGTTCATACCTTTATGTCTATGGATTCATTTCGCCATAGAGTTGAATACACAATAAAAACGAAGAGCCCTTATGATTTTGAGGATATTGATAATGCAGTGAAAACAACTTCTAAAATTATAATTGTTAAAAACTGAGATTATGCAGACTTGTATGTTTGGTGAGAAAATTCTTTGATCTCAAAACAAATCACACAAGCTGTTAGTATCGTAGGCAACAGAAAATCTGATATAAAAAATAATTTAGGAAAATTGATTCCTAAAGCAAAGTTAACATTCCAAGACTCTTAAATTCTCAGTTATTAAAAACCGTAAACACTATTTCAATGAAACAGTCAATTTATCATATTGCAAAAGTTAATGAAAAACAAAATAATAAATTTACTAATACAATGATAAACACTAGCTAATTAAGGATTATAAATAAAAAAAGTTATAGAAAAAAAGAACAAGTACTCTAGATCCAACATAAAATTGCATGTTAGATTAAAAACCAACTAATAAAAAATTATGCTAAAGCTATTATTGCATGAAACATTAAAACTAATTTTTGTTTAGGGGGAAACTTTAAGGAATAAGTTGTTTAAAAATTTAAATGTTTTAAATTAGAAATTAATAAAAAAGATACATTCTAAAATAAGTTAATAAAGTTTTTTTGATGTGTTTAAAAATAACTAGTTTAAATTAGTTTTTATATTTTTTAAACTTCTCTGTTTTAATTTTTTATAAATATCTGTGTTGTTATGAGCATTTCTTTGATAGTTCATAAGAAAATATTGAATAAGAATTAAATAAGATAAAAAAGTATTCAATATTTTGCGATTTCTTCTATTAAAAATATTTGATCACCACTAAATTCCTATAGACTGTTATGATTTGTAGGTTGTTTTTTTATATATTAGATTGTACTGTAAGCTTTATTTTTCTAGTTCTATCTGATGATTTATCAAATGAATAGAGACCCATTTCCTGAAAAAATCATGGTCAAAAGTGATATCCTTCAAACACAACTTGTGAACATCCATAATTTTTGTAAACAAATGTGAACTTACATAATTTTTCCATCAAAGTGAGCTATTATGAGGATAACATGTCAACAACGTGTCGACTACATTTCCACCTGATCTAATATTGAAAATAAATATTATTTAAGCTAATAGGGTGAGAAAGAAGCCTGTTAACTTTTTTTTTTCCAAATATTTGTAGTTCTTGAGTTATGGTCAGTCAAACTCTTGACCTTTTAATACTTGGAACCTCATTATTGTTATTTTGTGATTATTAAACTAAATTTAAAGGCAATGAAAATACTTCTTTTTTTTTAATAACTTCACTTTCAACAAGGCTGCAAGCAACCACTATTAGAGTTGGAAATTACTGGAAGAGAAAAGATAAAGTTTATAGAGCAAGATAACAATTAACAGACAACTTAAAAGAGATAAAAAATAGAATCCGGAGGTTCGCTGCAAAAGCAGATCCAACTATGTTTACAATGCGTTTTTGCACCTTGTCTAAAAGAGAAAGTGCATTATTTGAAGATCTGCCCCAGATATGGCAACAATATTACATACAAGGACATATTTGAGAATATAGAGATAAAAAATAGAATCCAGAGTAAGAAAGTAGCAAGCACGATAATTTTGCAATCAATTTGATATATGGTTTCTTAAAAAAGATTAGAGGTAAGAGTTTATCTTAGAAGATAAAGGGTAGATGACTCATTGAGTACATTACTGTTCATAAATATATTGGAAGATCTAGATTACTGTGATAATGATTAGCTGAGAACAATTGACTTTTATCGCTGTTAAAGTTCAGCAGACGCTGAGAGCCCCATGCTGTAGCAGAAGTGAGATCATTTTTTTTTTTTGGGGGGGGGGGGGGTTATTGCATTATTGAACTAACATTTTGTCACAGTGATGCTAGATAAAATATATGAAAAAAATGAACCAAAGGCAAGAAAAAATATTTTATGTTGAAAAGATAACTTCTTTTAATTTCCATTTGAATTTAATTTATTTTGTAAAAAAAAAAAAAAGCCAGAATAAATGCTTGTAGTTTTAACTTACACAAATTTAAAATAAAAATTTAAATAAGCATCGTTATTTAAAACTTTAAATATAAAAATGTAACATTAAATATTCTTTCGCAAGAAGATAAAGGGTAGATGACTCATTGAGTACATTACTGTTCATAAATATATTGGAAGATCTAGATTACTGTGATAATGATTAGCTGAGAACAATTGACTTTTATCGCTGTTAAAGTTCAGCAGACGCTGAGAGCCCCATGCTGTAGCAGAAGTGAGATCTTTTTTTTTTTTTGGGGGGGGGGTTATTGCATTATTGAACTAACATTTTGTCACAGTGATGCTAGATAAAATATATGAAAAAAATGAACCAAAGGCAAGAAAAAATATTTTATGTTGAAAAGATAACTTCTTTTAATTTCCATTTGAATTTAATTTATTTTGTAAAAAAAAAAAAAAGCCAGAATAAATGCTTGTAGTTTTAACTTACACAAATTTAAAATAAAAATTTAAATAAGCATCGTTATTTAAAACTTTAAATATAAAAATGTAACATTAAATATTCTTTCGCATTTGTTATTAAAAAATTTAAGTTTTTAAACTAAATTTTGGAAAAAACAAAACTTTATCATGTTTTTGTTAACTTACATTACATGAAAATTGCAAAAGTTCTTTCGTAATTTTCTTGAAATATAAGTATAAAATCTGACCAACAACAATTTGAACATGTTAGCTTCATTGTCATAATAATTTAATTCTGATTATGCAAATAAATTCATGGTTAAAATAATATTTTTAAATGATACTTTTTTTATCATGCGACAACGAGAAGAACCTTTTGGAAGCAAAAAAATGACTTAAATAAATTAATTTTAGTACTAAAGGTATATTTTAAATAAACTTTAATGTGTCTACACATTATTCATTTGCTAAAAGTTGACAAAAAAGAGAATAAAATTTGATTGCTTTTTCATTTTCCCCTGTGAAAATATATTTTTAATTTAACAGCGGGATTCTCCAAAATGTTGCTTAGTGAGTCACAAAAATTAAATTTGACACAATTTTTTATTTATTTATTCTTTAAACATCTATTGCTTGCAGCATAATAGTGATTGCTTGCAGCATAATAGTGATTTTGCAGCATAATAGTGATTTTGCAGCTTCCAGCTGCAAGCAATCACTATTAGAGTTGGAAGTTACTGGAAAAAAAAGATGAAGATTGTCAAACAAGATAACAATTGACAGACAACTTAAAAGATTGCAAATTATATGAATCAGGAAAAATTGAGCCAAAGTTCACCAGCTACTGAGAGCCCCATGCTGTAGCAGAAGTGAGATCCTTTTCAAGTTCAAATATTCACTCCAAATAATCAGAGAGTGTTGGCTTCTTATCAAGACAAAAATAAATGGTAGTATCATCAGCGAACAATGCCACTTTAGATGTGAGAATTTCTGGGAGATCGTTAACATATATTAAAAAAAGTATAACTTTTAAAAGTAAACTTTTAAAAGTAAACATTTTAACAGAAATGTTCAGCAGGATTCTATGATTTTTTTTTTTTTTAAATTAACTTCGCTTCCAACAAGGCTGCAAGCAACCACTAATTAGTGTTGGAAGTTACTGGAAGAGAAAAGATGAAGATTGTAGAGCAAGATAACAATTGACAGACGACTTAAAGGATTGCAAATTATATAAACCAGGAAAGCAAGATGAAGGAAGCGAATTCCAAAGAACTGATGTTCGAGGAAAAAAACTAGACGAATAAGAGTTTTTGGAGCACTTAGGAACAGTAACAGAAAAAGGATGAGACTTAATTGAATGACGAGTGACACGAGAATGAATTTTAGTAGATGGTACAAGAGACGCTAGCTCTTTAGAGCAGTGCCCATTATAGTATTTATAGAAAAAAGAAAGAGAAGCAACATTACGACGATGTGACAGAGGTTGAAGGTTGGCTGCAAGAGCAGGTCCAACTATGTTTACAATGCCTTTTTGCACCTTGCCTAAAAGAAAAAGGGCATCATTAGAAGATCCGCCCAAGATATGGCAACAGTATTCCATACAAGGCCGGATTTGAGATTTATAGAGATAGAGAATAGAATCCAGAGTAAGAAAGTGACGAGCTTGATAAAGAGAAGCAACTTTAGCAGATGCTAATTTTGCAACGGATTTGATATAAGGTTTCCAAGAAAGATCAGAAGTAAAAGTTAATCCTAGAAGATGAAGGGTAGGAGACTCATCGAGTACATTACCGTTCATAAATATAGGAAGGTCTAAATTATTGCGATAACGATTGGCCAAAAAAAATTGAGTTTTATCTGAATTAAACTTCACCAGCCACTGTGAGCCCCATGCTCTAGCAGAAGTGACATCCTTTTCAAGCTCAGATGCCCCCTGCAGGCAATCAGAGGGAATTGGCTTTTTATTGTGACAAGAATAAATGGTAGTATCATCAGCGAACAATGCCACCTTAGATGTGAGAATATCTGGAAGATCGTTAATGTAAATTAAAAAGAGCCAAGGATTAAACCTTAGGGAACCCCTGAGGTTACAGAATAAGAAGAAGAGTGCTGTCCATCAAGGACAACTTTTTTCAATAATCTTAAAGATGTTTCCAGATACACCGTAAGAAGAAAGCTTATGGAGGAGACCAGCATGCCAAACTTTATCAAACGCTTTAGAAATGTCAAGAGCAATGGCAGATATAAATGGTTTCTCCATGCTGCAAACTTTATCTTTGAACTACAAGAATAGAAAGTAATATGTTTGAATGCAGCAAAAGACATTCTAGTTCAACTGTCTAATATCTGATTTTTACCAACAAACAATTGCAACAAATTTCAATAACATCTAATGATACAATTTGTCAAGATTGTAAAAATTTAAGCAAATCCTCAGTTGAACTAAAAATATTAGCATAAGATAATTCAGCTGATGTGGATACAATTCATGGTATTGATATTGCTGAGGAAAATACCATTGATTATTTAAAACATTAAACAAAATAATAAATTTTTGCTTTAAAAAGCCTTCTGGTTGAAAGACCATTACCAAAATGTTTTACTATCCTGGGATTATAAATGAGGTACTTCATTTTCATTCAGTTTGAAAATAAGTATCTTTCAAACATTAATCAATCATTTTGATTGTGTTACTAAATTTTAAAGTTTACTTTCGTCAAATGAGAACTTGATTTTTCAAATATTTTTCAAACTATCTTTAGAAAAATCATTACTCTTATTAGGTTGTGAGTGATGGCTACATGGTGAGCTGAATAAAGTATAGTTCTGGGCTCAAGAATTATTTTAAGTGGTTAGCTTTTCCTAATGATATTTAGTACAAAGGCAATGAATTCATTTGTGAAATTCTACCACCGTTTCATTTAAAATTTCTATTAAAACAGCACAGAGACTATAAGCTTGTAGAAATAAAAGGTTGAAAATGCCAAAAACGAATTTCAAGCAACAAAGCAAAATAAAAGGATATGTAAACTGAATTATGACTCAAACCAATAGCATAGATAGAGTTTTTTGATGTTGCAGAAATGAAACTATTAAACCTTGCTAAAACTCCAAACTTAAGTATGTTCAAGCTTGTCAAGTTTCGCAAAAAATTGCGTTGATTAGAGCCTGGGAACCAATATACCTCAAAAAGATAACTTAGACCTTAATCTAGATGTAAGGACAATGATTAACTAAAATATCTTTTTTACCATCTACCATTTAGTGTTCAAAAGTTATGACCATGTAAATTTTAAAACTCCCTCATTTCAGGATGGAAACGTACTTAAACTTTTAAACACTAAAAGATTTTTAGATGAAACTTTAAACCTGTAGATATATTTACATTTAGTATAAGGTATTGAAAAAATATTTTATTAATTCACATTTGGGGTAGCTGGTAGCAACACTGGGGTAGCTGGGGTGTTCTTTTGGGGTACTTCTGTTCTTTTTCTTCCTACAGCTTACTTTTTTATATTTTTGTACATTGTAAACAATTTTAAAAGACAAAATAAACTAAACCTTTTACCGCTTACTTCTTTTTTTTGCAAAGTTTTTTTATTTGACATAAACAAGTATATACTTAAGTTTAAAGTTAGCATAATGCTTGAAAGTGTCATTTCTAAAACATCAAAAAATCTTATCTACAATACTGAGTGATATATTAAGATTTAAAAAATAATTGAGTAATTCCGCTGTGTTTTTTTGGAAATATACAAAAAGTTTAACTTTTTGTAGTGGAGATATTTTAACAATGCAAAACTACCTGCTAATTTTTTTTTTGCATTAAAAAATTGGTATTATGGGATAATAGAAAATCAATACATTCAATCATGAGACCTTTCCCATTTTTCCTAATGGCTGATTTATGAACGCTAATTAAAACATTTTTTGACAGTTTGATGATTTAAAAGTACTTTTCAAACCAATAAAATTACAATGGCATACCCTTTCCAAAAACAATAAGGTATCTTGCAGGAAGCATTTATGTTTTGAGATAAACATATTTTAAGTCAGCCCCAAAGTCAAAAATGTGTGATTTTAGCTTATGAATTTTAAACTAAGGAAGAATTTTCCTCAGTTTTTAAAATTTATTTTTAATGAAAGTTCCTTACAAAAAAAGAAACTTAGGATGCAGTTGTCATCACTCCAGAAACTTAGGATGTAGTTGTCATCACGTCAGAAACATAGGATGCTGTTGTTTTATTACCTTTAAATTTAGTTTAAAAATCACAAATTCACAATAATGAGGATCCGAGTGTGAAAAGGTCAAAAGTTTGACCAACCATAACTCAAGAACTAAAAATATTTAGGAAAAAAAAAATTAACAGGCTTCTTTTTTACCCTAACAGTTCTTTATAATGAGTTTTTATATCATAATTTCAAAATCAATATAAATAATTTTTAATCAATAACAACTATTGAGTTTAGTGATAAAAACAGAGCTTTTAACTAAAAATTTAAATACCAGAAGCATTTCTAGATATCGCAAATCGCAATCACTTAATTTGAACCTTTTGGAAAAACTGATTATTAATTGAAAAAAAAACTTAAAATAAATTCAAAAAAACCCTTTATAAATTATTTAGAAGAAAGTGACGAAAGTGAAGAAAGTGACAATTTTTTGTTATGTGTAAAAAAGATTTCTTAAATATAATAGATCAATAAAATATTGTTATTTAGACGGCAACATTGAAAACATGTTAAATTATTTATTTTTACATAAATAAGCAGTGTGTATTAAGACACCTTTTAGCCTATAACTTTTAATAAACCTAGTTTTATTTTATGAACAATTGGAAACTATTTTTGAAAAAAATAAAATTGTTTTAAAATCTTTTTTTTTTTAATTATAATGTTTAAAATTTTATTTAAAAGTATTTAAAAAAAAAGTTATGACAAAAAACTCAAAAACTTTATTTTCTCAGTTTAAAAAAAAGTACATATACACTGATTATGCTTATGATGGCAGTATTAATGACTCGTGTTTACAATGATATTATAATTCACATAAATGTATGCTTTCTTTTTTAAACACTATTTTACACCTTCTAAGTTTATGAAGTCAATAAATTCTAAGCATCTATGCATATATATATATATATATATATATATATATATATATATATATATATATATATATATATATATATATATATATATATATAATTATTTTAAAAGAATTTTTAATGCTTTATATTAATTCACCTTCCCAATGCCATGAAGGCTTTAACTCTGAAACATGAACTTTGAAAAACAAGAAAGTTGTGTTTTTCAATGCTTGAAAAAAAAATCATGTTTCAGAGTTAAAGTTTCAATTATTATTGAAATGAATTATTAATTCTATTATTACTGAAGTTTTGTTTTACTTTTGAAGTTTTACTTGCAGTACTAAAAATCCTGGTAAAATTATGGGAGCCAAGAACTCAGTGTATAACATTTCGTAACTGGTCACACATAAAGATTGCATAAAAACACAAAGTAATGAAAGCACAAATCTACATACTGGATGTAGTGTTGGACTTTTATGTACTGTATGTAGTGATGGACTGTTATGTACTGAATGTAGTGTTATGCACTGAATGATGCTGTGTACCTGATACTCTTGAGTTCCTAATAAACATCCTGCCCCGTTTATTAATTTTTGGATATTTTCCCCACCCACCCTAAGCTTATTAAGACCCCTTCCCCCCGTTTATTAATTTTTACTTGTTATCAACAAAAAAATTATATATTTTAAAAGAAAAAAAAAAAGCAAGGACAAAACACTTGTGAAACAGAGCCGCTAGATGAATGATATGAATTATTTGATTGTGATAAGAAATTGTGATAAGAAAAGATGCTGTTTTCATTGATGAATTAGGAAAACTTTTATGTAATGCAGAAACATCTACCTAATTTATTCCACATCTTACAAGATTGAAACGGAGCTATATAACATCTCGCCGTGCCATAAAAAGCCGTATTGAAAACAACTTTGAAGCCTTTGACAACGAACTGTTAGAAAATGAAGTGGAACACCGCGATGAAAAATGATTTAATCAGGAACGCTTTTGAGGATCTATTTAAATAAAAAGATCATTTATATATATTTTATTTAAAGTTAATAAATATTAATAATTTTACCTTTTTTAAAGTCGTTCATTTTCTTTTGGTAAATTATTTTTGTACATTACGGGTATTACATTCTCTCTGTTTACTAGACTAGAAGAGGTTCCTTTTTTTTAAACAAAAAAAACCTGCACATTTATTTTGTAGATAAAATCCTCCTCCTACTATAAATTTCACCCCCCCCCCCCGTTTATTAAATTTCAGAAAAAATCTCCCCTCTCGTTTATTAAACCCCCCCCCCCATTTATTAGATTTTGACTAAAATTCCCACCCATCCGTTTATTCCCACCCCCGTTGTATTCGGCACTCGAGAGTACCTGTGTACTTACTCTATCTTCAATTAATAATTTTAGCAGAGTTGGTGTATTTGAAACTCAAGTCAAACATGTTCTCCATCTTTAAGAACTTATATAGAATACTGCTATTTTTCATTTTGGTCTTTTAAAGATGTTTATTCTCTCTATAACATTTGATATTTAAATCTTTAAAAAATCACCAAATATTCTAGCTTAAAAATAGTCATGTTATGGGTATATGACAAAGTAAAGAGAAGGGCTCAAAAATAAACTTGAGATACTATCATTCATAATTTATAAAAATTTCTTTTACCAAAAAATCTGTTGCAGTTGATGCTACATAATAAAAATTTGCAATTAAAATTTACCGTTACTAATTTAACACCAACACTATTCATTCTATTTTTCATCTCTTCAATAGTATTCTCTGACACACCACGGGTTGCATCTAAGATTACAAATGTATCAAACCCATGCTCAGCGCTATCTAAAGAAGTAAAACCCACACAAAAATCCAAAGCTAAACCGCAGATAAAGTTTCTTTGTATATTATTATCAAGAAGATGGAAAAACAGTTCTGTTTGAGAGAACTTAGAATTATCCCAGAATGCTGAATAACTATCACAGTGAGAGTGTTGACCTTTATAAATGAATTTAGCGCCATCAATAATCTAAAGTAAAAAACAATATAAAGAAATAATGAATTGAAATTAAAATTAAAAAAAGATATACTACTAATATTAGATTAGCTAAATATTTACAAATGCCAGCCGGCAGCCGGCACATCTATTGTAAATAGTCAGAGTATTGATCACATACTGCTGTTGACACCAGAAAAATGCAGAAAAACAAAAACTGGCATGCAGAGTACATGCAACATGCAACCTGAGCAAACATGCAACATTAAATCGCTAAATCAAAATTAAGTACAAGAAGATGTAAAAAGTAACTTTTATAATTGTATTAAAGTATAATTTGGTTTTAGTAAAAATTTATATTCTGGATCTATATTTTATCGAGAATATTCAGGTATACACAAAAAGCAAAACCTAAGACCAAGACTTCATTTTGTGATGTATGTAAAATGCTTTAGCAGAACAATATCTCTTCAGAAGATGTTCTGCTAAATATATTAATGATATTTTCATTAATAAAATTTTATTTTATATATTATATTAGTAATATTTTAATATTGTTATATATTATTATAAGTTCATTAATATCGTATTATGAAGTTATAAATAAATATAGTTCAGCTAAAGCACTATCACATACCAAATGCTATTATTAAATGATATTATCATTTACAACACATCAGTACAAACTGTACCTGGGATATATCTGTTATCACATAATATATGTAAAAATAGATAATAGACGCAAATAAAACCTATTTATTTTATCTATACTTATGGTAAATATATTGTTGTTGTTGTAGATATACCTCCATTACAGTTTGCACTGATATGTTGATATTTGAAATAATGCTTTAGCTAAACAAAATTTCGTTCTGCATTATGACATATACCAACATACCAATACAAACTGTACTGGAAATATATATATATATATATATATATATATATATATATATATATATATATATATATATATATATATATAATCACATATTTTGTATGTGATAGTAGATATATACTAGTATATATCTACTATCACATAGATAGTAGATACCTCTATTACAGTTTGCCCGAATATTTTGTAAAGTTTATTAATTAAACTGATAACTGAAGATCTTTTGTATCTTTTTGTTGGGAAGTAAATAAAAATGATTTACAAGAATTATTTCTCTGTAAAGTGGACATTTATTGAAAGATAAAAATATTTAAGATAGACTATCAAATATAGTTGATTTTTCCGGTGATTTTGAATTCAATGATACTGATTCTGAACCCAATCCAGTGGCTATTTATAGTGGAAATTTACTAGCTTTTTGTAGTAGAAGTTATTAATCAAACAATTAATGGATTAGCTACTAATGAAAAACATAAGTTTATTTTGCATTTTTTTATTTGTGATGCTTTAGCATATTGCTCAGGTCACGCATCAAAAAATGGGTGTGATTAGTTTTTTAAATACTCTGGATGTGAATGGTGTACTTCTGTGGCAGATTATTTAAAAAAAGTATTTAGAGTATTTATACAAATGATAATGCAAATTTAAGAATTGATACTGAATTTTCTTGCTAATAAATAGCTTAGATATAGTTTGTTCATTTGCCATTGAGCCTATGCACATTTTATTCCTTGAAGTCGTAGATTTTTTTATTTTGAGTGAAGTTAAAATCTGAAATTCATATCAACTTTACTCAGAACTAACAGATTTTAAATCAAACACTGAAAATAGACTGGTCCAATGCTTCTGACTTAGCTAGATGTCAAAGAGTTTTTTTTATAAATGAGAACATTGCAAGGCAACAGAATTTCATCAATTTATCTTTGTATACAAGAAATATTGTGTTAGAGAATACTATAGACAATGAAGTTTACAATCTGTTTATTGCATTTGCTGTAATTATAAAAGCTTTACACATCAAGAATGATAATAATAGAAATCAATTAATGACAAATGCTAAGAAATTAATTAATGGCAGTAGCCAAAAGTCTTTTTTCTACTTTTATCTATAATTTATGTAAGATTTTTAATTTTTAATGCTCATAATTTATTTAGTCATTTTGTAAATCTACATTTAATTTTGAAAAATTATAGTATATAAAAAAAAGTTCTTTTAAAGTTATAAGCAATATTCTTGCGATTTCTAACAGCAATTTTCTGATTCATAATTAACTTTTTTGATCATAAATCAACTTTTGTTTCAAAAGTCAAAATTGTTTTGTTTATTTTTAAGTTGTTTATTGATTTGTTTATTATTAAGTTGTTTATTGATTTGTTTATTTTTAAGGTACTTATTGATTTGTTTATTTTTAAGTTGTTTATTGATTTGTTTATTTTTAAGTTGTTTATTGATTTGTTTATATTTAAGTTGTTTATTGATTTGTTTATTTTTAAGTTGTTTATTGATTTTTTTATTTTTAAGTTGTTTATTGATTTGTTTATATTTAAGTTGTTTATTGATTTGTTTATTTTTAAGTTGTTTTGAACAATTCATCAAAGTACTTGTAAAGTTATTACACAAGAGATTTTTAGTTAAAATTCAAAAAGTTTAAGAAAATAGTTTGAGAAATATAAAATGATTAAATTAAAAATCTCCACTAAAAATTAAATGTATCTCTGGTTGTCAGGATCTCTCCAAAATTCAATGTAATTATTTAAAAATGTTTGCTTGCGTTTTGTAGATTTTAGGAGATTTGTGTGAACCATTGGTTAAAAATAGTTTAACATCAAAAGGTTTAACATGCACCAAAAAATGCAGTTGTAATTAGAGTAGTTGAATTGGGTAATAATTGTAGAACTGTGTAACAATTATTGAATTGTATAACAATTGTTGAAGTGTGAACAATTGGTACAGTTTAAATCAGTGAGTTGAGTAACAAACACTAATTACAAATTTCTTAGTTTTTTTATTCTTTGTTCTAGATTTAGTGAGTACACTCAAAATAAAAATCCATATTATCATGCAATAATATTTCATTTCTATTCGTCGGGGCTTTCAATTAATTAATTTTACGGACTTACAAAGAAAAAAAACCATTTGTGCAATATTAGTTAAAGAGAACCCTGTAATCTTTCAAGTAATAGAAATAGAATGGGCAAATAAATATTTTTTAGTAATTTGCAAGCAAATTATAATAGATATACATAAAGCACTCAACACAATTTTATTAAAAATTATTTAAAACTTGTTTGCCTAAAAAAGCGTAATTTTAACAATGAAAAAACTATTTTCAATTTTCAAAAAAGAATATAACTAATAAGAAATATTTTTTGTTATTTAGCAAAACAAAAAGGAAAAAAAATTAAAGGAAGAAAATATTAAAGATACTTCCTATTTAGTCTCATAAAAAAATTTACTTTGAGATTTGGATGTAATTCTGCTCCAGAAGAATTTTGTATGCAATGAGAAGGCCAAAGGACCTGCTCTCTTGGTATTTCACCATCATAAATAACCTTTGTAAATACTTCAGGGTTATCCATAGATCTGAAAGATTCATGAAGAGGATATTTTTTAACATTGTTAACAAATGAGCAATGGTCTTCTTTATGCCAGTCTAATGTGTAATACACTGAGCAAAAAAGTTTTAAATCCAATATAGAGTTGATAATATTCACAACTTCTTCACCATCTTGACCAGCAGGAGAATTCTTTAAAGACAAATTTCCTGAGATAAAATCATTCTGAACATCTATGACAATCAGCGCATTGTGACAATCTGTTTCCTAAATTATATTCTTACATAATATAATATATTATGTGTTCAAAACATAACATAATATAATATATTATGAGTTCAAAAATACCTAGAAGAAAAACGCAAAAGATTTTAACGTAAATACAACACATAGCATTCTTTAGTTGAATGAAAATAATAGAATAAAACGTTAAAGAAACTAACTTTTCGTAGTAGATATCGAAGACATTTTGAAATTAATCGAAGATTTGCTATACCATTAACCTGAATACAATTTAAAACTATAAAAAATTATACATAAATGACCAATTTAAATTAGAAAAATCAAATTTTCTAATTCCAAATAAATAAATGAAAAAAAAAACATTTTTTTAAACTGAAAATTAAATTTATATAAAGACCTCTAGTCTTTATATAAGTAAAAATACCAGTGATTTATTTAAGTAATCTATAATTTCCTTTTCTTTTTCATTGTCCAAAAGTTTTGTATTTGTAAGATTAAATATTACATCACTAACAAAGTTTTCTGGAAGATCTAACACTTTTTCAAATCGGTACCTAAAAATATAAAATCTAGACAACTTTTCTCCTCAGAAAAATTTAAATTGGATTTGAAGAAGCATGTCTTTGATAAAAAATGATTCACATTTAACTGAGTAAATGATAAAAACCATAGTCAAACAAGCATATTTAATTATGTAATTACAAATGGTATTACAATAAACATAAAGAAAAAAGAAAAAATAAGAGAAAAAAACATACAATAAATGGGTAAAGAAAAATAATAGATTTTTTTTTTTTTTAATGTGTAAAGAAAAACAAACAAGCAAAATATTAAAAAAATACGGTTTGTTTATATTTCAACAAATGGCCTTTTGAAGTAGTACCCACACCACATATAATTTTCATGATGTTTACATATTATTTTCTGCATTATATAAATAAGTTTGCAATGTCAAACTTTCATAGAAACTATAATATTATAAAAACTATAACGTCGACACTCTCAATTTTTAAATGATAAAATTAGATAACTTTAAAAGAAATTAGAGAAGGTTGCTACTCCTAGTGTAAGTAAAACATAATAATGAAGGTAAAATAGGGGAAAGCCCAACACCAGGTTCAAACAAGAAAGAAGATAAAGATGAATTATAGGCACAAATGTATATCATTTTTTATTTTGTTGTATTTCTTATATAAAACTTGTGTTAAAACTTTAAAAGAATCTTATAAGTAGCAAACAGAAGTTACCTGTATTATTACAGATTAGTTTAAAAATATATAAGCAGATTGTTACAGTTAAGTAAAAATTATCCATGGGTGTATTCTGTCTATGTCAGCTAATTTAGTTTCTTCAAGATTACTTAGGTGATTTTGAATGTCTTCAATTGTGAACCAATTTTCATCAATTATGAGTACAATCGTCAAATGTTGGTTTTATGTTACTGCCTTCATGTTCAATTTTAAAGTCAGACTGAAAATAGTTTTTAATGGTGGAGCAGATTGTGTAAATATCTATTGTAATAGTGCCATTGTTAGCTTCAATCGAACAAAGACATTCTTTGACTTTTTGCTTACTATTGACATAAACATGCAGAATCTTTAAGTAAAATTTAGAATACATTACAAGCTTTTTATTTATAATCTTTTTTAATAACAAACCTATGTTTAGCTCAAAGTACCTTGTGTCTTAAGCAATCAGCTGCAATATATTTACCTCACAATTTTTCTTTTTCTTTCATAGCTTTAGCTACCTCTTAAACAATATATCCCATCAACAATTCTCATCCTAATAAAACTGTTTAAAAGCTTGTGTAGCATTATTAAGCAGTAACTTTAAAATTTTTCACATGCTGGAAGATACTTGCATAAATTGAATATTGACACCAACAATGCTGATTGGATATTAGGGAAATTTTTGGTGAACTCTTTCCTTGAAAAATAAAATAGTTAAATTAAATAATTTTTGTTAGTCTCTAAAGCTCTAAAAAATAATAACTACAAAGTCCATCACAGGTGGACTTCGTAATTAATATTTTTTAGAGCTTTTATCCAAGATAAATTTTTGATAAAGATAAATCCAAGATAAAGATTGTAAATATCAAAGTTTTAATTAAATGAAAAGAAAAACATCTTAATGCAAGAAAGAGCAGGAAAAAGATTCTAAAGGAGCAGACAAACTAGTATTGTTATTGATTTTTTTATTTTATTTTATTTATGCTTGGATTTTATATGAAACTTTTTTCAGCTACTGTGTTGCAGGTAATGTAAAAATGTTAGACAAAAGGTTAAAGAGACCATCAGCATTTTATTACATAAATCATCAGATTATGGTGGTGTATTGAACAAATATAAAACAAATAAATTATAAATTTTGTAAAAAGTTTTTGTATGTATCTATGTATTTCTGAATAAAATTATAAAGTAATTCATAAAGTTTGCCATTTGGTTCCTAAAGTTTTTTAAGTAATATGTGGCTAGAATAGTTCAAAATAAGCAGACATAAATAAACAAGTCATTAGACTAGTTGATATGTTTTCCCACATATGGCCCATGTGAAACTTTCATCCACATATATAGTGGGGCGTTTGTTTATACTTAGCATATTTTTCAGGATTATAAGCATTATAGCAACATATGGAATGCACCAGCACTATCCCATAAAAGAGAGTAGTAAGCATATGGCATACATATGCTTTCAAGTTACCATTTACAGCCGACCATAAATTTTTTTGTTAAAAAGACTTCTCAATTGTGTAAATGTTAAAAGTATCTCTTTGAACAATATTTAAAGGCTCTAAATAGTTATTGCCCCTTTATATGAGCCCCTGCCCAGTATAAAGACCAGAGAGGCAAAGGGGTTTTTATGAGTAAGCAGAAAACCTTTTTTAACCAGCATCACACACTTTCTCTTTCCAAAAAGCTGGCATTGATGTAAACCTGTTACATTGTTTCTTGTCAGGAAGATGAATGTTAAACCAGTTAGTATTGTCTTTATGACACTACTAACTGGTTGTCAGTTGTTCCCCATTGGTAATGGTCACTCTTCCTGTAATTTATTAATAAAGGTACAACATCAAAACTAAGTTTAATGGCTCTAAGAACAACTGATAGTGAAGTTTCTTGAATTATGTGGTCAGGGAATTCTCAAAAAGGATGATTCCATCAACAGCTGGAAAATATATAAATAATAAAATATATAAAGCGTTTTTGCATGCTTGGCATGGGCAAATAGTTACATAAAAATTCCCCTGTATTTTGCTAAATCAGATTCATTTAACTATTCTTTTATGTACTTTCATTTAGCTCCTCTTCGCTCAATCATCTTTTTTTTTGGTCTTTGTTTCCCTTTTTTCCCAAAACTGTAATCTTTTCAATGTTGTTTCTGATCAAATTGATCAAGCCATTTCTCTTTATCTGTCAGACAATAATATTTTTACTGGTGAGTGTGTCTTCTGTCAACTGATTTCTTCCTCTTCAGCTCTCTTCTTTGTTTTCTGTTAAACTCCAACTTAATTAATAATTGCTTGCAACTTTTGAGATTGACTTTGTTAAAAAATAATAATTTTGGAGGTTTCCAACCATGACATTTTTTTAGCAAATGACTTATAATAAGTTACACCCCTCACATGGGCCAACAAAACAGGCAGGTTAGAAGGAAACCCTTGATAATTAAAAGATAGGGTTATCAAAAAAACATTTTTTTTTCAAACATAACAAGTTAAAAATGTTTGAATTTTTAGAATGTTGGGCTTAACGGTGTTATATGTTAAACTTAAGTCAACACTGTTAGAAAAACTTATGAGCTATCTCAAAAAGGCTAAAAACTTTACTCTCCAGGCAAATGAACAATATATTTTTAAATATATATTTAGGCAAGATATTTATATTTTGTCTCTTTGTATTAGACAATAGTAACTAATCAGAAAACTTAATTTTTAAAGACTTGTCGATAAACAGAAAAATACTACATGTACTTTTAGTTTACTATTTTTTAGCATTCTTCGAATTTTTTTCTAAAGTTGAGGTTTTCCTCTCAAAAAAATAAAACACTTGTTAAAATAAAAGGTTTGAAAGTTTTTTATTTTTACCATTTTAAATTTGAGGGGTCCACTCTATAATTTTATGTTATAAATTCAGAACTTAACAAAAAGCGCAAACTTATATAATACAGACTTATTTAAATAATGCAAAAAATATGTAAAAATCAGGAAAATCAGAAAAAGCATCAAATAATGAACTGACCAAAAATAAAAAAACAAAATAATTATAAATAAATTAAAAAAAAAAGTAAACCAAAAATAAAAAATAAAAAATTAAAGTGATAAAAAAAAAAAAAGTAAAAAATTAACCTAAAAAAAAAAAAAAAAAAAAAAAAAAAAATAAAGTAAAAGTAAATAAACGAACAAAAAAGTTTTCTTACAATTCCATTTTATTGAGTTCAGCATAAATTTCATCTTCTGATAAACTTTTATAATTTTGATTTTCCCTCAATGCATTAAAGTAACTAGTTAGTACATTCAATTTTTTCATCGTTTAAAGTTAATAATATCTTTTTTATATATTTTTATAAATCTATAACAAAAAAGATTTACTTTTACAAATCAACGCATAGCATATCTAAAAATAAATATTTAAATAAACTGGTATGTAAAATTTTCCGAAAAAGAGAAAATCTCGGATTTTTTTTTCTTGGATTTTAATATCTCAAAAAACAAAGTTTTAGTATTTGGCCTTGTAGGTAGCTGTTTCCTTGTTAACACATTCTTGTTTCACATTCTTCCAGTGATTGCTCAGCATTGCGTCAAATCAATTAATTCAAAATTCATGATAAATAAATCAAATAAAAGTTAATTTTAATTTAATGATTTTAAATAAAACCTACAAAACGAATACAAAAAAAATTTTTATATGTATACTCTAATTTTAGAAAAGATTCCTTAATTTTTTAAAAAAAGTGTATAAGCTTTCTTTTTTTAAAAAAAGTCACAAATTCAAACATGCTTTTAAAACCGACCCAAAAGTTTCTCTAAGATAAAAACAGTTCAAATTTTTCAGAAACTTAAACCCCATTACAACTTTTTTGTTTTCATTTTTCAGTTTTAATATTTAATAGTTTTTAGCGATTAAATTGATTTTAGTAATAGCTATTAATGTAAAAAATAACAACTTAGTGAAGCGTCAATCCAACAAAATTTGCAATCTGATAACATAAAGTAGTTTTGTCAACTACTGCCATTAGCATTGTGAAAAAACAAACAAACGTGAAAATTGACGAAAAATATTTTCTTCCAATAAGTTTCTTTAATCGAACTGTTAATCTATTTTCCAAACCGCACTCTGTTTTTAAATTTTGTAGAGTCTAAACTAATTTATGTTTGATATGTTATGATTCTTTTTTTGTTGTTGTTTTGTATGTTTGTTTTTTTGTTTACAAGATTACTGAAAAAAAGATCACGAAGATCTTGTCAGAACATTAAATAAGCTGTTTCTTAAAAATTAACAGTTAAATATTAACAGTTAAATAAATAATTCTTAATAAAAATAGGGTTATCAATTTCAAAATGATACTATTAGCAGTATGTAAAAACGTTGTCCTCGGAACAAATAAAATTTTTAAGATTTTAAAAGCAAGGAAAGAAGAAGGCAAATCAAAATTTTGAAAAATAATAATCATTCCAAAGATATGGTGCATGGTAATCAATACAAAACTGATAAGACTTGGTTCAATAAAAAATTTGGTTTAGCAGATCATTATTTTTTAGGGTATATTTATTGTAAGGTTTTAAAGTAAAGTTTAAAAAAAAAAAGTTTAAAACATTAATAGCTAAATTTTTTTTCAATATATATACAAAACATAAAACATCGAACACGTTTACTTCAAATATATTAAGTATTCTCATTTCGTTGAATTAAGTATTCTCATTTCGTTGAATGAGCAAGACATGATAATACAATGAGTAAGCAAAATTGGTTATACGATTTGCTTTTTTCTGACGGTGATAAAGACATTCTCTTAAAACTATCTCTCGTTTCTCTAGGAACCATTCCAGTAAAAATTCTTATTTCAGCTTCTTTGGCTGGTTTTTTTGTACCCTACTACCCGGTTCAGAAATAGCAGTAATGTCTTCCTTCTTTTTTTGTTTTTTTCATTGATAAAACATTTTTGTTATTGAATCTGCAATCAAATTTAGAACGGAATCTTTTCTTCTATTTTGATAGGTACCATTGATAAGTACTTCAATTTTTTTTTCTAATAGCCCCATACTTTTATCCATAACCTCTATTGTCTATTGTCTTATCTCTCCAGCTTTTCAAATGCTATTTTTGAAGTCAAATGATTAAATCTTATTAGTTCCTCTTTTTAATTTTTTAATTTAAAACTTTTTATATGAATATTAAAAATTAGATGAAAGATTTAAGTATTAAGATTAAGGTCCAAAGTAGCTGCTAAACACTTATATTTAGTGTTTTTCTTGCTTTTTTAAAACAAGAAGATGTATTAATTTTTTCTGCAGTTCCAAAAATTATACAATTGGTTTTCTTTTTATCAAGGTAATTATTTTTTAAAATGATTTCCTTTATTAAGATAAAGGTATTAAAAGCAATCCATATCAATCAACGTTTAAATCATTGTAACAACCAACGTTTAAACCTTTGTAACATATTTGATTCATATAATTTGCAATCCTTTAAGTAGTCTGTTAATCGTTATCTTGCTCTACAATCTTTATCTTTTATATTCCAGTAACTTCAAACTCTAATTAGTGGTTGCTTGCAGCCTTGTTGGAAGCGAAATGATAAAAAAAATAAATTTAATGTTCAAATCTTTATAAAAATTGACGTTGAATCTTCGTTAAAGCCAATAAACTTAACACAAGTCAATAAATATTGTGTTAAGACTTAACACAAGTCAATAAACATTGTGCTAAGACTTAACACAAGTCAATGAATATCGAATTTGAACTAGAAAACGCAGAATTATATATTTATAACTTTCATAGGTACCAAGAATTTTTTTTTTAATTTAATCTCACAGATCCTTTTACAGTAACACAAGCTGTTATATTTATTTCTGATGTACTTACCTTTGACAGGTCAAACTGTTATTATAAAATTTCAATAAATTTTTTATACTCAATAGATTAAAAATATCGCAGTTGTCAACAAAATTTCAAAAAAGAAGATGTTATAAAACTTTGTAAGCTATTTTTCTCAAATAAAATATCGTCAAATTTTCTCAAATATAAATATATGAAAAATATCGTCATTGAACCGTCGTTGAAAATATCGTCATAATAACATTAAATAATCCTAAGTTGTTTAAAGATATTGCCGTTTTGATAAAACAACAATATCGATGATATGATATGATACAATATTCTTTTAAAGAATATCCATTTATTTTATATTCCTTATTAAATATTTTTGATAGGGAATATAAAATAAATGTTATATTCCCTATCAAATATTTATATAAAATTTAATATAAAAGTGCAAGTTTTGACTTTTATATCAAATTGACCACAAACGAGTCCTTGACTCTGTTGACTTTTCATATAGAGATAATATCTTCTTTTCAACTTGACGTCAACGAATTTATCTTGATAGTCTAATAATTAGCTTTAAGCTTGAATGAATCATTTGGTTTGAATAACCCGTGATATTTGTTATTTAACAGAGACAAGTGTTAAATGGCGCTAAATGAACAAAAAATACCAATTGTTTATAATTATTATTTTATAATTTTTATAAAAATTGTTTTCTGAAACATATATTCATTAAAAATTGTCGATGACGTATTTAGATGCCCTAGTTACCCGCGTTTTTAAAGACCTTTAAACTTTCAGAGAGTGATTAAATTTGGTTAAGTTTCTCTTTTTAAATGATATAAGAAGATAAATTCATTTTTACTTATAAGAGAAGTACAATTTGGTCACATATTTGGAAATCTCCGCTCAAAGTTAAAATGTTTCTTGATTCATAGAAAAAGCACAGCTTGCACACAACAGTTGCACACCCAGCAAAAAAAAAAATTGTTTTCTAAAAACAAACGCTTATTTAGTATACAAATAATTTAAAAAATTTAATTGATATTTATCGAATAAATTTTTCATATAAATACTCCATCAAATTGAAATATATATATTATATAATATATATATATATATATATATATATATATATATATATATATATATATATATATATATATATATATATATATATATATATATATATATATATATATATATATATATATATATATATATATATATATATATATTACAGACGTCTGTACGTCCCCCAGACGACGCGTGCCCACTGGGTATGAACAACTAATAATGTAAAATTTGTCCAATCAAGTATAGTCCGCTGAACTTATATCCGTACGCTAAGACAGTTTCTTTCAGTTTGAGAATATTATTTATTTGAAAACTTGTCACCGTTAATTATATTAATTGTTTTTATATCGTCAATTTGAATTGAATAAATGATAAACCTTTCATCATTCATGCAATTCATAGCAGTTATATATATATATAATATATATATATATATATATATATATATATATATATATATATATATATATATATATATATATATATATATATATATATATATATATATATATATATATATATATATATATATATATATATATAAAATTATGTTAGTGTATTCTACAAATAGTGAGTACTCAATGTTCTTAAAGAACGGAGCAATAATAAATTAGTAAAAACACTTATCAAATTATATCTTCGATAGGAAGCTTCCTGATGAACCTACTGATGGTGAAACAAGTTGTCGAAGGTATAATTATATAAGTGTTTTTATTGTAATTTATATGCAAGCAAAAAACCTTTTGACTTATGTAAAAGAGGATTTTATAATCTATTTAAATTTAATTCAATTAATTTAAAAATATTATTTAAATATTAAAAATAAAATGATTAAAGTAAAGGACCTCGAAAAAATGATGGAAATTATTTTCAAAAAAATCGAGAAAAAGGTGAAGCGTTTGTTGCTAAGCAGTTTATGGAATGGGGGTTACCTAGATCAACTGCTTACAATAAATCGTAAAATTGGAGACTGGATCTCTAAAAAGAAAAGTTGGAAGTGGTCGAATCGCTAAGATAGCTATTAAAGAAAATATTCCAAAGATTGCTTCATTTTTTGAAAATAAGTCAGGGTGCTCTCAAAAGTAAGTAGCTCAAGTTTTTAACTGTAAAACTCGAATTTTCCAAGTATTAAAAACAATGACTAACATTAAAACTTTCAAAAAAACAAATCGTCCAGATCGTAGCCATCAGCAGAAGAAAGCTATGCATCCTAAATGTCGTAAATTGTACGAAATTATAAAAAATTGGATTTTGTTATGTATGATTAAATCTATTTTCCCTTAAACAATAGCACATTAGCTGGTAATGATAGGTTTTATGCCGCTGATACTTCTCAATGTTCTGATAAAGTTAGATACAATTTGCTTAAAAAGTACGAGGACAAGCTTTTAGTTTCTTGTTGCATCAGCCCCCTTGGAATAAGCCCTCTTTATATTCATCACATTAAGCAGGCAATCAACCAGTACACTTATAAAGAGATACAAGAAAAAACTTTATTGCCTCTACAATCAGAATATTATAAAAAAGACAATGAGTTTATCTTCTGGCCTGATCTAGCTCGATCGCATTAAGCAAAGTCGGTCATCGACTTTTTTATATTGAAAAAAATTAAAGTTGTACCCAAAGATATAAACCCAGCTAACGTTCCAGAAGCAAGACCAATTGAAAACTTTTGAGGTGATTTAAAACGGCTAGTGTACAAGAATAATTGGAGAGCCGAGAATTTGGAAGAGTTTGAAGCAAGAATTAGATATTGTTATTCAAAGATGAATGAAGAAATTTTCCTTACTCAAATAAAACGTCTTTCAAAAAAACTTTATAATATTACAAATATGGTATTTGAAATTATTATTTTAATATATTTATAAACTACATATACTAACATATTAATAGTTGAAATATTAAATAATAAAAGTTATTAGTTCTTAAAATATTAATTTTTAAATTTTGTCCAAAATTTTATTTATGAGGTGTTATATATATATATATAACTACAATAACATGATATATTTAACATTTTACAATAGCTAACAACAAAACCTTTAAAAATAAAAACGTTCATAATGAAATAACCAAAACATTTTGGTGCATAAAATTTTAAAACCAGTTAAAGTAATGTAATTTATAAATTTCAAACAAAACAATACAAAAAAGCAACTCAAATAAAAATATTTTCTATTAAAAAGTTATTTTTTAATTTCTGTTTAAACGAACCAGTATTCAATTTAGGAGGAAAAAAAAAATTAGGTAAAACTCTATTTTAAAACCAGTTAAAATAATGTAAATTTATAAGTTTTAAACAAAACAATACACAAAAGCGATTAAAATAAAAATATTTTCTATTAAAAAGTTATTTTTTAATTTCTGTTTAAACGACCCAGTAGTCAGTTTAGGAGGAAAAAAATATAGGTAAAAACTATACGTTCCAGAGATAAAGACCTCAATAAGAAAACAAAAAATTTTCGGTGAAAAGAAAGAGCTATAAGATTGTTACTGTTCTGGAAATTTTTTCGTATAATTTTTTAAATTTTTTGTATAAATGTCTAACTATAAAGATATTGAAATACATTTAAAAATTTACAACGCTGTGAAACCAAATCTGTTGTTCGAAAAATAAATTTTATAAAAAATAAAGAAAATAGATATTAAAACTAAACAGAACGCACTTAAGAGTGAATATAAGAGTATCTTTTATTAAAAACGTTTTTATAATAATAATATTTAATTGGAATAGTGATAAAGTAAAAACTTAATCACTATCCCAAATAAATATGTTAAATGTATTAAATTAATAAAAAATAATCATTTTTTTGTGCACAATTTTTTTATAAGTCAATATAGTAATAACAAGAACATAGTCGTTTTTTTTTTAATTTTGTTTTTCTACTAAACCAATACAAACAGGATTTTTTAAAGATAAAATATTGTTTTTCTTTTTACTTTTTGTAACACCTTAATAATTATAATAATAAGTTAAAGTTAACTTATTCATATTTAACATAACCAAAATAAACGTTAACTGATGCTTACAGTGGCGGCGATTTTTTTTATTGCACAGTTGAGTTACAAAGTTCATATATTTTTGAATTTCCAAATTTATAAAAAGTTCATTTCTCAAATAACATTTTCAATTAAGGCAAATGTGAAATATATAAGTTCTAACTAAAAAATTTTTTTTTCAACTACCCGGGGTTTTTTCCTTAATATTATTAAATTGCTTTTCTTAATCATTTTATTTGGGTAAATAAAATTAGATTCCAATTGACATAAGTAATTGAGTTCTGACTTTTTTTTCTCATTAATATATAATTTAGCGCAGATGTGCGCTAATTTTTAAGGGTTTTTTTTCTAACTATTTTTATTAGCAATGTATAATTAATTGATGGCTGCTGTTGTCTAGCGTTAAGCTGTTTAAATTAAAACATAAATATTTAATACAGACGCTACAGGTTATCGCGACAAGACTTGTATTAGGCTTTTTTTTACGCCAATACAAAGCTTTATTCAATTCACGTAAACTAAATTAAAGAAATTCTCTTTAAACTAATTTTGAATTTCAACAATTTGACCAATACCTTAATAAAGTTTTATTGTTTTGTTTTTAAAATGTTCTATAAAATAAGTTTTTTTCTTTTGTTATAGAATTTATTTTTATTATAATTATTATTATTATTATTATTATTATTATTATTATTATTATTATTATTATTATTGTTATTATTGTTGTTGTTGTTGTTGTTATTATTATTATTATTAAATTGAAAACCGTAGTGTAAAAATTACACGAAAAATAATCACATAAGAGATTACTTTATAACAGTTAAAATTTACTTTTATCTTTTATCAATATTGTTTTTAAAAGAGTTTATTGTCTTCACATTAACAGTTTCATGATCTAAATTGTTCCAATTGTTACAAACTCGATTTAAAAAAAAGTTACGTTTTGTGTTACATTTTGGAGTGAATTCTCTTGAGAATCTGTAGTTGTGATTTCTGCTTTTTTTTTTGTCTAATACTCTGTTGGTTATAAAATTTATTGGTTTTTGTAATGAGATTTGATTGTAACCATATACTATCCTACACATTTGTATAAGGTCTCCACGAATTCTTCTTTTCTCTAATGATTCCAGGTTAAAAAATTTAAATCTGTTTTCATATTTCATTTTTTTTAAAGGTGGGACCATTTTTGTTGCTCTTTTTTGAACTTTTTCTAAATGATCTATGTCTTGTTGTTGGTTAGGATTCCAAACTGAGACAGCATAGTGTAAATGTGGTCTTACAAGTGATGTATATAATACTTTCATAGTGCAGACATCCAAATTTCTAAAAGTTTTATTAACCATTCCCAAAATCTGGTTTGCATTATTTGCTGCTATTATGACTTGATTGTGCCATTTTTAGGTTATTTGTAATAATAATACCCAGATCTTTTTCTATTTCTGTTTCTTGTAGTACTATATTATCATTATTATTATTCATATTTATCATGTAGTACTTGAATTTTTTGTTTTTTACTCTAAAGTGCATAACTTTACATTTTTTTTCATTGAGACTCTTACATCATAGGTCTGCCCATTGTTGCATAGATATAGTATCATCTTGAAGCTTTGATCTTTCTGACTCGTTGTTAGTTGAAGCAATTAATTTGCTATCATCGGCATATAAATTTAATGGAAACTTTAGTATGTCTTGTAAGTCATTAATATATATAACAAATAGAATAGGTCCTAAACTAAACCTTGAGGAACACCGCCTAAGACTTTTCTCCACTCGGATGTATGCTGACCCAAAACCACTCTTTGTCTTCTATTAGATAAGAAACTGTGAAGCCATTTAACCAATTTTTTGGAAAAGCCATAAAATTTTATCTTGTGCATTACCTTTAGGTGTGAAACTTTATCAAAGGCTTTTGCTAAATCAAAATATACAAAATCTACTGAAGCCTTATTGTTTAGATGGTGCGTTATTTCATTGATTGTTTCAAGTAAGTTGTCATACATGATTTAGAAGGTACAAAACCATGTTGATTTTTATTTATTAGATTGTTTTGTAGTAGATAATACATTATTTTATCTCGAATTATTATTTCAAACGTTCTACAAATAACTGACGTAATAGTTATTGCCTAATAGTTTGATGGATCTAACTTACTACCTCCTTTAAAAATCGGTGTTACATTTGCTAGTTTCCATTCTTCAGGAACTATTGCATGACTGTAACTTTTTGAGAAAATTAAAGATAGTGGATATGACAGAGCTACGTTGCATTTCTTTAAGATTAATGGATGAATTTTATCAGGTCCAATCAATTTATTTTCGTTTAACTTTTCTAAGTGTTTTGCTGTTATTATAGGAGAGAAGTCTTCATTATTTAGGTTGCGCGTTATAGATGATCTTAGTTTAAAATATGGTAACACAACAGTTATTTTTTCTTAGATGAACACAAAATGAAAATGTAAACCCAGAATATTTAATAATTTACTTTTGTCCTTATGCAATTGTCCATTCTAATCTCTTAATAATTTAATTTCTTGTTTAGCTGGTTTATTTTTATTAGAGTAAGAATAGAATAGTTTAGGATTTGTTTTAGATTTTTTTTTCTATATTAGATTCATATTCATAAACTGCTTTATCAATTAGTTCTTTACACTTTTTACGTTGAATTAAATATAGTTCCTTTAAAAAGTTTGATTTATTTGATGATAAATATTTGAACCACAGTTTTTTTTTAAATTAATTTCTTTCTTTAAGGGGCTATCCCCCCATAAAAATTTCAAAATTTTCAATTTTTTTTTTTTTTAATTTTAACTCTTTCAAACTATGCAGAATCATAAAATTCGTTTTGGATGTATCAGAATAATCTTTAACTATCTTAAATTGTCTATTTAAGTTAACCACCTCTTAAGTAATTTCCTTAGCAACGCCATAGCAACGCACTTAAACAATTTTATACACCATACTTTCATCCAAAATAGTTACACTTGCAATGCATAAGCTTGAACAACTTCTTGATGCGTTTTTCTGGAATTTACCAATACCTTGGTACATCAAGTACGACAATATTCTTCGGTTCAGTCAGTTCTTGAGATTTTATTAGGTTAGTTTAATTAGTAAAAATGGGAAAAGTTTGTCGAGTTAAGAAATGTACACAAACTCATAAAAAAAGGAAAAGGTTTATGGAAATGTTAAAAAAATTCTGTTAATACTGTTATTGTATCTGATAGTACTAATATCGAATTGCCGACAATAAATCCAAGTGCCCCTAACATCACTTGTGTTACTGAACCACTAATCCACCTAATTTATCAGCTTCAGCTCATAAAATCGAAAACTTAAAAGATAAAATTATTTCAAAACCTGTCATATCTGGTTATCGTATATTTTATGTTGCTGTTTTAATGTCTATTTTAAGTTCTGTTTTGTGTCCAGAGTGTGGTTGTTCAACAATCTCACTAAGTGAGAGATATACTCAACGACGTGGTTTATCTTCCTTACTATATCTTAAGTGTATGAAAAGAGCTTGTAACTATTTTCAAAAGTTCTACACTTCTAACTATGACAAATATAAAAGGATTTGATATCAATAAACAAGTAATTTATTGTATGCGATTGTTGGGTCATGGATATGCAGGCATCAAAAAATTTTGTACCATTTTGAATCTACCTAAGCCAATGACCAAAAACAATTTTGAAAAACTGATAAAAGTAATTTCAAAAGCTGTTGAAAATGTAGCAGAAAGAACAATGTTAAATACTGCTAATAAATTGCAAAATACAGCTTTGAAAGTAACCGATATTTGTTTATCTTGCGATGGAACATGGCAAAAACGAGGATACTCATCACTCAACGGAGTCTTTTCTGCCATCTCTACTGCTAGTGGCAAAATTTTAAATGTTGAAATCATGTCCAGATATTGTAAAGGTTGTAATTTAACTCAAAGCCTCCAAAAATCTGATCCAACTGGTGTTGGCATCACTATTTCATGTTGCTTCCTCAAAAAATAATAGCTTACATTTCCCACACTGTCTCACTGGTGCAGACAGCTGGTGCAAATACAATGCCAATAAAATAAATAAGACATCAACCTATATGCCGGAACCAGGTTTACCAATGGATGTCATAATGAAAGTAAGAACTATATTTAAGGATTTAAGGAAAGATATTGAGTTACAAAAATGTTTGCACGGTAAGACACAAAATGCCAATGAGTCTTTTTATGGAATGATTTGGAAGCGTATACCAAAACAAACATTTGTATCACTTACCCAATTAACAATTGGTGTATATGATGCTGTTGCCAATTTTAATATTGGAGCAAAAGCATCTATTGATATTTTGAAGCAACTGGACATGGAACCAGGTTTTCATATGATTGCAGGATGCAAATCATTAAATAATGAAAGATTACAAAAAGCAGAAATTAGAATGAACCCTGTTAAATAGTTAAGAAGGCAAGTATTACGTGCCAAGAAACTGAAGAAGAATGAGAAAATAATTGAAAAAGAAGGTGACTTGTATGTTCCTGGTGGATTTTGAAAACTTTGTTTATTTTTCAACAGTTTTTATGAAAAAAATTGTATTGTTTTCAAAAATTTTAACTTAAGTTGTCTTTTTCTCAAAATAGAAATTTGTGCACGCCGGCCAAATTATCTGGAGAACCGTATTACATTTTTGTATGAAATTTTCAGGAAGTGTTTATCATATTATACTCTGTGAAATGAATGGATTGGAATTTATTTATTTTATTAAATATATATATATATGACCTAAAATCGATGAAAATTTTGACCATGATCTTTGATTGCGCCATTTTGATGATGGCAAAATGTTATGAAAAATCTGATCCATTCATTTCACAGCCCTACTTTATGATAATATTGTATTAAAATTTTAAAATGTAAATAAGTACACATATTCTTATATTTTGGCCAGCGTGAAGTTATTTTTTGGTCATTTTAGGGGTATTTTTTGGTTACCAAGGAAACTACGAATTTTTTTTTAATTTTTTTTTTCAAAAAGGTTTATATTTTACTAAAACCTAGAAACCCATAACATTTTTTTTTTTAAATACTTAGATTTAAAAATAGAGGGGGGTAGCCCCTTAATTCTTTAGTTAACCATAATGGACTAATCTTTGACTGAAAATTTATTGATGGCACAAGTTTTGAAACTGACTCATTATAGATTTTTATAAACAAATTATAACATTCATTAGAATTTTTATTTAGAAATAATGTCTGCCAATCAACTTCATAATAAAACCGTGACATTTTTGCAAAATTTGATTTTCTGTATAAAATTTTTCTATTAGCAACATTTAGATGGATAGTGTTATTCACTATAAATTCATATATTAATATATCATGGCCTTTATTTCAATCGCCTAATAAAGGCTCATGTTTTATTTCAAGAGTTCTATTGTTTTTATCAGTGATAATTAAGCCTAAAATGTTTTCTTTAATCTCGTTTATTTGAAAAGTTAGTTTAAAAACTATTTGAAAAAAAAAACAATTATTTAACGCTGTAACAAAACTATTTCATATGTATTTTCCGACAAATATTCACTAAAACCATATTTATTCCATTTTATTTTATGAAAGCTAAAGTCTCCGTTAATTAAAAGACAATCTACTTCTTTTCGACTCACTAACTTTTTTGCTTCATAAATTACATCATTTAGCTGGTTATTTAGTTCTACTGTTGCATTTGGTGGTCTATATATGCAACCTAGTAATATTGTTTCATTTGCTAATTTTGTTTTGCACCAAATATGCTCAATAGATGTTTTATTAAATATGACATTAGAAATTTCAGAAGATTCAATAGTTCTTTTAATAAAAATACAAACACCGCCCCTTCTTCTACCGTCAATTCGGTCTCTTCTATATATATAAGAAGAATACAATATATTGTGTACCCAGGTAAATCTAAATATGTACTAGATTGAAACCAAGTTTCGCATACCATTATTAAGTAAATATTTATTGTAATAACTTCACTAGTAAATAGAGATAATTTAATTGAGTTGTTAATAGAAGTTGCGTTAGAAGTTGCGTTGCGTATACCAGCATTTTAGTTTGTTTAATTGATTTTTATTGTTTGAAGATTCAAAATCATTGCTTTTCGTATTATTGTTATTATTATTATTGTTACTGATGTTGTACTTGTTAATTTTTACTTTTCTTTTAAAATTTTTTGAATTATGATTAGTCATTTTTAATTTTAATTTTGATTAAATCAAAGAAAAAAATTTAAAAAACGATATTACTATGATTTACTAGAAAAATATAAACTTAACTCAAAACGCAAATGGCAAGTTATAAGTCATATTATTGGAAATAGTAAATGAAAATTATGCTCTGTGCCTAACACTATAAAAGTTGAAGGCGTATTTTTATATCAACCCAAACAAATAGAAAAAAAATTAAATAAATATTTCGTGTCTTATTTGAAGTATCTTTTTTAGAATTTGAAAGTGTTTTTAAAATGTTTAAAACTAATAAAGCAGTTGGTCCTGATGATATAAATTGTAATATAGTCATAGATTCATACGATACCATAAAATATATTATTTTTAAAGTTTTTAAATGTTCTATAAATCAAGGAATTTTCCCCGATCAATTGAAAATAGCCAAAAAAACGGCTATATTTAAAGAAGGTGAACCATCAAATGTCAGTAATTATCGACCAATATCAATCCTCTCTGTTTTTTCAAAAATTTTAGAAAGAATTATGTTCAACCAAATATTTAATCATCTTGCTGTTAATAATCTACTTTACATAAATCAATACGGTTTTAAAAGAAGTAACTCTACTGAACATACAATAATTCATCTTACTCGCAGTATAACTGATTCATTCGAAAAGTCAGAGTTTACTTTAGGCGTCTTTTTAGACTTATCAAAGGCTTTTGACACAATTGACCATGAAATGCTGTTTAAAAAACTTAAACATTATGATATCATCGGTAATGTTTAAATCTACTAAAAAGCTATTTAAAACATCGCAAACAATTTGTCTATGTCGACGGATCTAAATATAACTTGTGGAGTTCCACAGGGATCTATACTAGGGTCTTTATTATTTCTAATTTATGTTAACGATCTCCATGAAGTCTCAAAATTAACAACTATAATGTTTGCTGATGATACAAACCTATTCCTATCTAATAATTACATTAATAAACATTTTTTATGATATGAAAATTGAACTAACAAAAATATCTGACTGGTTTAAGTCAAATAAACTTTCACTCAACATTGATAAAACTAAATGGATTTTCTTTCATCCACGATTTAAAAAACATTTACTTCCAAGTAATATGCCTCTTCTTCATATTGATAATATTCAAATAAAAAGAGTAATTTTCACAAATTTTCTAGGTATCATTGTAGATGAAAATTTATCATGGAAGAATCACATCGGACATTTATGCATCAAAATTGCAAAAAGCATTAGAGTTTTATATAAAGCAAGAAGCGTTTTAAATAAACATTCATTAACACAACTATATATTACTCTTTTATAAACAGCAATATTAATTATGCTAATATTGCATGGGGTAGTACCTATAAAAGTAAATTAAAGCCACTTTATTGTCAGCAGAAACATATTGCACGTCTTAAAAATTTCAAAAATCGTTTTACTCACTCAAGGCCACACTTATTTAACATGAATATTTTTAATATATATCAAGTAAATGTTTATAATGTTCTTTGTTTTATGTTTAAATGTAAAACCAACTCATCTCCAGCTTCCTTTTTTAATTTATATTCTTTAAAAGAAAAAAATAAATATTCTTTAAGAAATGATAATTTTTTTAAACAACCAAAATTTCAAACAAACTTTGGTAAATTTTGCATTTCTTTTCGTGGAGCTTTTTTATGGAACCAAATAATTTTAAAAAATTTTGATTTTTTTCATGAATGGAATTATTATATATTCAAAAGAAAATTAAAAAAAGTAATTTTCTCAATTAAAAATATATTTGTATACTTTTAATTATACCCAGTTTTGTCATCACTCATTTATATTTTAATTTTATACAATATTGATATAATGTTTATGTGAGAAATTATACATAAACACCATGATTTGAATTTTGTAAAAGGTTGCACTGACATTATTTGTACATTAGCCTATTATTGTTTACTTGTTTACTCTAATTTTTATTTTAATTCGTAATATTTGTAAATAATTTGTCTTACAAATAATACTTGTAACATTGAATTTAATTTTGTAATATATATATATATATATATATATATATATATATATATATATATATATATATATATATATATATATATATATATATATATATATGTATAAATTATTTAAAAAATATATATAAAAAAAAAATTGATCTATGTGAATGGATGTATCTGCAAATATTGTATGTATGATACTTCTGGAAGCTCACCATCCTTTGACAGTGGTTTAGTACTTTTGTCGGTGGAAGTGTAAACGTAAACGCACCAACATTTGATAATTTTGGCTTCACACGCAGAGGCACTATCATTTGGCTTCCTATATTCTTCTACACAATCTTTTGGACAACCTTGAAGTGCATTTGGATGTACCTAGTGCAGTCATATTCTTATTATTTTTGCTTATTTGTTAATTAATTAACAATTAAGATTAGTTAAATTGTAAGATAAATTTGAGTAACAAGATTCAGTGATTGTATAGATGCGAGTAAGATGCGAGACGTATTCGTTTATCAAGAATATGATGATATTATTGTTTTCGCTTGAGTCATGCGATTCAGAAGAATTAGTATTTTAATTCAAGCCATAAAGACCATAACTAAAAAAAAATTTAAAATTTGTATTTATTTATTTTTGTTTTTTCTAAAATCTAAATTAAGTTCAAAGTTCTTTAACAGCGGTTTTCGGTGACAAGACCTGTATGGTCTTCTTTGAGTTTCTGCGTTCTTTATCTTTATTCTTTATTTCTTAACGGTTTCTTTGCATGTAATTTTTCTTATAGATGTATTTGTAAATATTGTATTAAATATTGTAATAAAGAACAAAATAATAATAATAATAATAATAATTCTCTCATCTTTAATGATGAATTAAAAGGGCTGATTTTCGGTGTGATTTTTATTTAATTTATTTCTTTCCGCGATTAATAATTTTTTGCTTTCTCGTTGCGCTAAGGTGAAGTCAGGGTTTATATAAACTTTATTTCTATATTCTTCGAGTTTACTTAATTTGCTGGCTTCTTTAATTACTTCTTGAGCAGAATGTTTATTGTCCATTGCGACTATTATAATTTCTATAATTAAAATTAGAATTTAATTTTAGCATTAAATTTGAAATTTCACTACTCTTATCAGCCATGTGACATTTGTTTCGGGGAGATCGCTAATGAAATAACCAATTTTTGGACTTTTTGGAAAAACTGCAATTACTTACAAAGTATTGAAATAAACTTAAAATTGAAAAATATTTGAGATATAATGTTAGTTTAACTGAAAAAATACTGATAATGTCGCAAACATTTACCCAAAGAATAAAATAGTAGTAATTTATTAAAATTATAATAATATTGTTAATAATACTAAATAATATAAGCTAGTCGAAATCTTTCTAAAAAATTTAGAAAATGATTTTCATTTGTTTTAGCATTTTTGAGGTTTCAGTTATTATTATTTTTTATATTATGAATTGTCTTTTTATTTTATTAATTTGTCTTTTTTTAATGTACATCTAGTTATTTTTATGGTTATTCCAGTACTTCATGGTTTATCAAAATAATAAGCAATTGTACTAAAATAAAGTTATTTCAATACTATCTAGTTATTTCGGTACAGTATTTATTTCGGTACAGTAGTTATTTCGGTACAGTAGTTATTTCGATACAGTAGTTATTTCGGTACAGTAGTTATTTCGGTACAGTAGTTATTTCGGTACAGTAGTTATTTCGGTACAGTAGTTATTTCGGTATTAACAGGATCTACTCTAAACTATTTAAAACATCAAGAAAAAGAAATAATTTAAAAATGCAAAACAGTTTTTAAATTATTTTTAAGATTTAAAATAAATCAATTTTATTTAAAAAAAAGAAAAACAAATCTATCAGGTTCAATGTGATTTCCGGTGTCATATTGAGCAAAACTTTCAATGTCTTTTAAAACTATTTTGCGACTCAAGTTTATCTATTTTTGTTCTGTTTTTTTCGGTTTTTGAATCTATGGCTTTATTAATTGCGTTACTTTTTTTTCTAAATTCTACTTCGATCTGTTTATTCTAAATGTTTTCTATATTTTATTCAATCCGTAGAGGTTTTCTCACTGTTCTGTTTTCCGGGGTTAGTTTCTGTTTTGTTTTTTTTATTTCATATCTTTGAAACGGTTGTAAAATGATAATAGTGATGGTTGATGAACAAAAATTTATTTATTAAATGAAGGCGATTTACATTGATGGAAGGAAAGCATGTTTATTTAACATGTTAAGTAATACTAAAAAAGTTGTGTTATGAATAAGGAAATACATTATGCTTTATGTGTTTTGAAATGTAACTTCGGGAAGCATATGCGTGCGAATTTTAAACGTCCAAACCGTTACGAATATTAATACTGAATAGCCCCGCTCGGCCTTGACACTTGTTGGTTTAATGGTTATAAGAAATTAATAAGCTCTTCATCAATAATCAACCCGTCTATTTTTTAATAAAAATAACACCATTTTTAAATAGCGTCAACCTTTTTTGTATTTTTGATAATAAAGCCACAAATCTAATTAGTTACATCGGTAGTTGCATTGGCAGTTGCATCGGTGGTTGCATCAGTAAATGCTCTTCTTCAATAATACAATTAGTACTTAAAGAATCAGACTCAAGTACTATTTCAGGTTTCTTAGTCAAAATTTTGTTTAGTTATTTAGGTGTTCTAAAAAGTCTTTACGATCTTCAATGTAGCATTTATTCAGGATGTTTACAATTCCTTCCTTACCAATGATGCATGAATCACCAGAGCCGTCTTAGAACCACGGACCTACAGCTCTGAAATCAGAACTCTAACAACTACACCACGGCTGCTTGCAAATCCAGTGTATCAGTCTAAACTGATGCTCGCACTAGAGCAGGAATGGAATTAACAACAACTATAAATATACATATTATAAAAGTTAATTTTATGTAGTTAAAAAAAAGGGTGTTGAAAATACGATTTGCCGAACATCGATGTGTAAATCGGTTTTTGCCGCTATGTTATTCGCATCAATTTTTAAGTTTTATTGTAAAATGATTTTGGAATATGTAGGGGAAGTGGGGGCATAACCGCATATTGAGGCACAACCGTTTTTTAACATTTCTCTTCAAAAAATGTTATTTAATATGACAAAAAACATACCACGCGTTAGTAAAACAGTTTCCTTCATTTTGCGTATGTCAAAAAGAGTGACTGTTAAGTTTCTGAGAAGTTGTGAATAATAATTTTTATTTTGATAAAAATATTATATTTACATCATATTTTTCCTGACCTTCTTTTTGAGAATTAAGCAATATTTAATTTTAGTGTTAAAAATATGTGTTATCAGCATTATTTCATGAAGTGAAAATCATTTTTGATAATACCATAATCTAATAATTAATCTATGAAACTGAATTCTTTCTAAAAACGCTCTTCTGGGGTAGAACTCTCTTCTGGGGCAGAACTCAAAATGTAAACACAAAGAATGCCTGCACAATATGTAAACATGCAACAAAATCATCAAAAAATCTGAGCTGTGAAAATTGTAAAAAAAATGTACCATGAAAGGTGTAACCCCATTGATTTTTTTGAGGGTGCGGTTGTGCCTCACAATGGGGGCAAAATCGTTTTTTTCACTAAGTGTAATTTTTGTGTAATAACATTTTCAAAACCTGTTTAATTTTTTTCTTAAATGCATCAATTTAAAGCTTAATGATGTGGTTATTGAAATAAACTGCTAAAAAAACACATTTCGTTTTTATTTTCAAATAACATTATTCCAAACGTTACGGGGGCGGTTATGCCCCCACTTCCCCTAAAGAGATTTTCTATACATTCATTTATAAAGCATAAAATGCTATACGCGTTTAATTGGTAAACGTTCAAAGCTTTCAAACGTTCAAAGCTATTTCTTCAAGGAATGTTTCTAATGATGATAAAGAAATAAAAAAAATTTTATGAGTGCGACCCCATACTGTATTTCTATAATTTTTTAATTTTTCAAAAACGTTTTTTATATTTTTATTAAGAACTATGTTTTACAGAGGAGGTCTAAAATTAAATAAATTATTTTTTAAAGAGTTGATTTAGGTGAGTTAACGTTGTGAATGGAACACCTTCGTTAAACATTTATGATTAATTGTTGAAAATCAATTTAAAAATTTTAGAAGCATGTCATTTTGAGATTGAAACATAAAAAATTAGTTTCGAAACTGGTTTAACATTAAGAGCTTACAGAAGGCCGTTAATTCGAGAAATCAAAGCCCTTAATGTCTAAACTGGTAAAGACATTAAGAGCTTTGATTTCTCGGACTAATGCTCGATGAAGTTAAGGCAATTTTAAAATATTATAGCGAATTTTTTGAATTGATTTTATGTGGTGATAAGGGAAATTAGTACAGTTAGCACAATTCTATATGCAGTAATTAGCGGGTATTATCTAATTGAAACGCTGTTAAATTTTTTGCGTTTTTAAAATAATATCATCACGCATTAATAAATCTGTGGCGCAAAATTTTGGCGTTAAAATAATAATTTTAATTTTTCTTATAAAGAAAAATAGGTTAGCTAAAAATCCAACCGGATTTTTTTTGTTTGTAAAAAAATGTTTTTGTTTGTAAAAAAATACATACAAACATTTAGTTTTGATTTTATTTAAAGATGCCATTGTTGTGTAATATAGTAATGTTTCATAGTAGTAATGTTTCATAGTAGTAATGTTTCAACAAAAAGTGGCCTAAAATTTTTTCTTTTAATGATGAGTTTTGTTAATCATTATATTTCATTATATTTGTTCTTATTGTCAGGTTGGTATAATTTTTTACTTAATTAATGTTATTTTTTTTGAGCTAATATAAAGTGCTCATATTACCAAGTGGCCTGGGTAGTAAGGATCCCTAAAAATTGTTTATTCGCATCCAGCATAATTATTTTGGAAAATATTCAAATTTTCCTTTAAGGTGATTTGTTTTGCTCATATTACCCTAATCTACCCTATATATATATATATATATATATATATATATAAATATATATATATATATATATATATATATATATATATATATATATATATATATATATATATATATATATATATATATATATATATATATATATATATATTAAATGGTATTTTGTATTTGTAAATAAAATACAAAAACTCTTGTACGTATAAGAGTGCTCAATAGTAAAAAAATAGGATTTATTTATTTATCTATTTAATAGAGCATTATATATATATATATATATAGGTACCTTCGTATGCGTCCGTTTTTTTATTTTGACATCGCTTTTATAAAGTTTCTGGATTTCCGTGTTTTTCCAAACTACGCTATATGCATAAAAAAAAGAGTGTTTAAAAGCTAGCTAAAAAATAAACTGTCAATTTTTATTATATTTTTTCGTTTAAAGTAAAGGTTAAACTTGTTTATAGTTATACAATTTTTAAAAAATTGCGATTTTTTCACTTTTAACGAATCCTGCCAAAATAGGTAATTTTCATATAAAGAATTTAATATACCAATATAAATTCTTATAAATGATTTTGACATGCTTAAATAAATTCTTTATAGATCTTTCATTTGATATATAATAACCAATACTTCAAAATCTCCTTCATGTTTAAAAAAGATGCATACAGTTGCTACCGCCAAATAATTTATTGTTTATAGCGCCATTTTTTAAATTATTGTCATTGTTGCTTTTTATTTTTCTTAACTTTAGATGGACCACAAGACTGCAAAAGATATTTGCGTTTTAATTAATTCATATAAATGCCAATCGGAGCCTTTGTTAAATGGTGACATTTACAAAATTTTTTCTGAAATTAATTTCAAATTATCAAAAACTTGTCTGAAATTAAAAAAACTGAACATTGGATTTCAAAATGCATCTGATTTTAAAATATTCTCCAACAATATAATATACTTGCATAAAAAGATAAAAATCAGTAAAAAAAACCCTACCCAGTCATGGGCTGCTATTGTTAATTTTTTGCAGCAACCATTTAAATATGAAAGAAGTTCTAATACAAATATTCACTTAAACGTTGGAAGTGATTTAAATATTGCTTTAGACACAATGCAGAGAATAAAGTGTGGTTCATGCAAAATAAAAAAGATGAAATATGTAGTTTACATGAAAAAAAGAAAAGAAAATTGCAGCAGAGAGTTCGTTTTTTGAAAAAATCAATGACCCGTAACAAGCTTACAAACGAAAAATTTAAAAGACAGTATTTTTCACTAAATTTGTGGAAACTGAAATATTCAGAAGAAAAAAAAAAAAACAATTCAGCAGAATAAGTTTCATTCTCTAAATGAATTGAGAATTCTTAAAATTAGTAAAACGAAGTTGCAAAAAACAAAACCTCACTCATCCACATTAAGTCGAATGGCATATGAGCCAGGTGTTTTAGCATTGGTTCAGGCTGGTGAGGCACTTTTTCATTGTGAATGTGCAACAGTGTTTGATACAATCACGGTTTTAGACAAACATGTAAATGAGTTTCTTATCAGTACTTATCCTCCCCAGAGATGTTATTCCTTATTAACCGCTAAACTTGCTGGAAGTACAGGATTTGACATGTGCCACTCATATTGTCAGTGTAATAAAAGAACTTGCCAATACATTTGCAGAGTTTAAAAATATGCCAGCAGTAGAATTTTTAGATGTATTCACTCAAAAAATCAAAAGTTGTCTGTCAGACAGAGCACCTGTTAATAGTTGTGTGAAAAACATGCTTCAGGAGAAGATGGACATTCAATTAATGCAACTGTACTGCAATGTTCATCCATTGGAAACTATTGCCTTAAAAGCATTATTAGCTCTTAAAACAATAGATAATGAGTTGAAGATAAAACCGGCTAAAGGAACTGATAGGGTTAGATTAGATTAAAATTTATTAGAACAGTGATACATGTTCTAAAGGACACGCAGGTCCATAAAATATGAAGGACTCTGACAATGTGCCCTACAATCACATAATACAAATGCTTAATAATTTAAAATATATATTACAATTATATATAAGGCCATAGTTATAAAACAAAAACCAGTTAGCCGGAACAGTATTTTTAAAAGTCAATAGAGTTGATTTTAATTTTGAAGCTCTTTATATTTTTGGCATTCACGACGTCAGACGGCAAGTTATTCCAAATATTAACAACCCTGAGTGAGAAAGAGTGTTTACAGACATCGAGTTTACATTTTAGTTTGCGTAATTTAAAATTATGTTCTCGAGTGTAAATATAGTTGTTAAATAAAAAGAAACTTGATTTATTTAGGCAAACTAAATTGTTCAGAATTTTGTAACATGTAATCATGTCTTGCTTAAGGCGACGAATTTCTAGTACTTCAAAAGAAATCCAGAATCAATTCTTTATACAGATGTGGATATTTTTAGTCAAGTATTAAATATTAAAAAAGATAAGATACACCAATCCCTTTGTGTAAAAAAATGTGACAGAAACATTAGCCATTGCAAATCTAATGTTTCTGACGATCTCACAAAAAACCATAACAATTCAATATTGTATATAAACATGATGCAAGAAAAATTTCGGAAATTTGCAGAGTTTTAAAGCCAAACTTCTTGGTTGTTAGTACATTTAAGACATGTTCACTTAGACAAGTTGTAATTTTAAAGGTTATGAAATATTAAAAGTTACAGTTTAATTATATGCTAAAATGGAAATATTTAATTTTATGCGTGTTACATCCTATATGTTTAGATTAATGATCGAAATGCCCAAAACATTGAAAACATTGAAATATATATATATATATATATATATATATATATATATATATATATATATATATATATATATATATATATATATATATATATATATATATATATATATATATATATATATATACATATATATATTGCTTTAAAAAAGCTGAAGTGTTTTTGCATTTGGAACAATATTTGTGATATGTTGCTAAATAATTATTGATAAAATAGAACATTGATCATAACTACAAAAGAAAATACACTCGCATACAAGATTTCAAAAAGCATTTGTGCAGTGCTGCTACATCAGTGGAGTGCTGCTATATCGACTGAGGGTTTGGGATGGGGCAGCAATCGTTTCATTCATCGTTCTTCGTTTTTTTTCTTCATTTTCTTAAAAAGCTGTATGGGTTAAGATAAGAAAAAAAAGTGAGCAAATGCTTACAAAAATACGCTTTAGTAAGTGTATATATATATATATATATATATATATATATATATATATATATATATATATATATATATATATATATATATATATATATATATATATATATATATATATATATATATATATATATATATATATATATATATATATATATATATATATATATATATGTATATAAAAATATATATTTATATAAAATTTATTCATAAATTTATGTATTAGCCTGTAATATTCAGCTTAAAATGAATACTGTCAGAAATAGGAAAATAAAATCAAAGGAACTTCGGCATGAATTATCATTATCAGCCAATAAGGAAATCAATCAAATAAGAAAGTTTTGTATTGTTTTACCAGATATTTTGTCACACAATGGTCACATAATTGCCAAGGTATTTCTAACTTATTTTTTTTTTTCTGTTTTTCACACTTACATTACACCTACTTATGCTTAAATCTCTTTTTGAATGAAATGGTAATACAATTATATCTATCTACAAGGATTCTGGCATTTCTCAGAGCATTGACCCTGAACTAGTAACTGCTATTGACTTGTATGTCAAAGAAGGTGTATTAAGCACTAAAGAAATAAAGTGTCTATTGAATATTCGAGTGAAAAACAATTTCAATAAAACTGGTTCTGTTCTTCCAGAAATCTCAAATCAAATCAAATTGAAAAACTCAAATCAAATCAAATCAAAGAGGTTTTTCCCTCGGAATTCAACCATTTACAATCATATTGCAATTTCTAGAAGAAAGTTATGTCAATCTCTTATTGATCAAGAAAGTCTCCAATTAAAGATTAATGAATGTAGAGAAGCAGATCCTGCTATACATATATTCTTTAGACCTAAAGGTTTATAATTAACGTTTCATAAAAAGTCTTTCAACAAATCACTTTCTCTGTTGCTTTAACCAAAATTTTTGAATTTCAGGGCATTCCACAGAAGACGTTAATACAGACAGTGACTATGATGACAACACTGTTAGACTAACTGGAACAAAAGATACTTCATGACTCTTTGTTTATCAAAATGCATGACAGAAAAGGTTGTTAGCCAAATATGGGAATGAATTTGTGTTGTTGGATGCAACATATCGTACCACTCGTTATGCATTGCCACTTTTCTTTTTTGTGGTAAAAATAAATATAGATTATCAAGTGGTTGGCTTGTTTGTATGTGAGAATGAAACTGAGGAATCAATAAAACATGTAAGTTTGATTTCTTGGTAGTTTGAGATTTAAAAATAACCTGCATTTTTTAAAAACTATTTTACTTCTACGAGACTGATCATGTAACTGCATTTAACAGTAAACAATTTTTAAAAACTCTTTTTATAATCAGCGTTGGGTAACAGCTTTTCATCATAACCTTTTTCTGGTCAATTGCAACACAAACAATGGTGTTAAGCGACAGCACAAAACTCTAAAACATAAATATCTTTCAAATCACCGGTATAAATCTCTCACTAGGATGTTAACTGTTGTAATTAAGGATTTTCTTTGTGATAAGTATGAGAGGTATGTTAACATTATAATAATATTTATTTTGTATAAATTTATAAATTTTTTTTTTTTTTTTTTTTAATTATCCTCGCTTCCAACAAGGTTGCAAGCAACCACTTATTAGTGTTGGAAGTTACTGGAAGAGAAAAGATGAATATTGTAGAGCAAGATATCGATTGACAGACGACTTAAAATATTGCAAATTATATGAATCAGGAAAGCAAGATGAAGGAAGCGAATTCCAAAGAACTGATGTTCGAGGAAAAAAACTAGACGAA
>NC_061157.1:5335341-5362841 GCF_022113875.1 Hydra vulgaris | reverse complement strand
TTATAATTTTTTTTTTATTTCTTTGGTTTTACCATTCTAATAATTTAAAGTTTTCCTACTGTGGAAATATGATTTTAATTTAGTAAATTTTGATGGTTTCAAATTTACTTTATTAATCATAAGCCAACAGTTTAGGAAAAGAACTTGATTCAATGCAAGGTAACACTTTTGTTTTTGGTAACATTAAGAAACTTGTTAATGCTATTTGTCACGTTATAGCTAATCATACTAGGCCAGGTGAATAAAAATGATCAATTGCTTTTTTACTCAGTAGTTGGTCAGTTTTATGTGAATTAAAACTTCAGCAGTTTTCCTCATATTTTTATTCACGTAAAATTAAGCAATTTACTCAGTAATTGCTCAGCTTTACATGAATAAAAACTTAAGCAAAATTGTTGAAGCTTTTAGTCACATAAAGTTTATAAATTACTGAGTAAAAGAAATTGCTCATTACTATTCCCCTAGCTTAATGAAAATAATAATTTTTGTTACAATATTGTATTAATTGTAAGTGATTTGGTTTTTATGGTGGTTTTTTTGGTTTTTAAACCAAATTATTTAATTATTTAAATTATTTAAAACCAAATCAATTACTTATATTAAGTGATTTGGTTTTATTTTTTTTAACAAAGTTTAAAATAAATTTTCTTCGTTTAAACAGTACAATCAAATGTATAGCTTTAGCAAAATCGAACATGTCAGTAATCTCTGACATGTTCGATTTTGCTAATGAAAGACATTTTATATATTGCAATATAAAGCAGATATCTAAAGTACAAATCATGTAATAGATGTCTATTTAAACACAGCTATCAAAAGAGCAAACTATCCGATAAAAGTACAGCCATCAAAAGTATAAATCATGTAAAAAAAGTCAAAAGTACAGCTATTAAAAATACAAATCATATAATAGAAGCCAAAAGTACAGCTTAAAAAAATACAAATCATGTAACAGAAGCCAAAAGTACAGCTATTAAATATTCAAATCATATAATAGAAGCCAAAAGTACAGCCATCAAAAGTAAAAATCATGTAATAGAAGTCAAAAGTACAACTATTACAAATAAAAATCATAAATAGCAGCCAAAAGTACAGCCATCAAAAACACAAATCATGTAACAGAAGCCAAAAGTACAGCTATTAAAAATGTAAATAATTTAAAAGAAGCCAAAAGTACAGCCGTCAAAAGTACAAATCATGAAATAGAAGCCAAAAGTACAGCCATCAAAAGTATAAATCATGTAAAAAAAGTCAAAAGGACAGCTATTAAATATTCAAATCATATAATAGAAGCCATAAGTACAGCCATCCAAAATACAAATCATGTAATAGAAGTCAAAAGTACAGCTATTAAAAATATAAATAATATAATTTTCCATGACTTGTCATTGTTTTATATAACATATAATTATGGCTATATTATAGCGATATCTAACAGATATCAACAATTAAAATAATGCGATAGAATTCGATATTACAACACGAGTTATAACCCTGTCATCTATTTTATATCGCTAATCATAAATTCTATCTCGGGAAAAAACTCGGTTTTAAAAGCCAAAAGTACCACACATCAAAAAAATAGGTTTTAAGTTTCAGGTCAGAGTTCCCCAAATATTTTTATGGAGCTTTTATCAGTGACTCTTCAGGATACTGTATCTAGAAGCCTAAAAATCAAAAGGTAGCCGTTTTTGAAAAAAACGATTTCAAACTTTTGTAAATTATTTTATAAAAGGGGAGGGGGTGAGAGTTGTAAAGTTAAGGTTTTCCTTATAAAAAATCAATATTACCACTTTTTAATTATGTTAAGGTTAATTCAGTATTGCAGGTGATTAAATTTTGATCATCTTAAGATGATCAAAATTTAATCGCCTAATTAACTAATGCGATTGTTGATGGAAGCGTAATTCATATAGTATATTATATAGTAGTTTATTTATTTAATATAATAATAGAATGTTTCAAACCCTAATTATTGTTTTGTTATTGTTAATATTAAACATAAACTACTTTATTAGAAAAATGCCTAATATATTATCTAACAAAACAGTAAACAGCAAAGAAAAACGAGACCATTCATTGAATCAGAAAATTATTTTTTGCTGTTGTTTGAAGAAATGCTTAAAATGTATTCCAGTAACGAAGTTATTAGAGGCTTACATAAAAATGTATGTAAAACTTGAATATTCAATATCTGTGTACAGTTATCCAACAGGTATATTCCATATTATGATTAACTAATGCAATTATTTTATTAAAAATTACTTTCTAAAAATAATCATTATTTAAAAATGAATTTACTTTATGTAGGCATTTGTCTAACATGCAAAAAGTATGTAAACTTACTGAAGGAAAGTAAAGACATACCAAATGCAGTTAAAACTCGATGGCAATCTTCCCAATTATCTAGATGTGTAAGCACTAGAAATTGTGAAACATGCACAGTTTGTTCAAAGGCTAGATCAAGATTTCCACATATGAAAAAAACAAAGAAATTAGTAAGTTCTAATAGGATGTTTAACGTTTGCTTATGTGCGATCAAAAAAGGAGTTCAACATCAATGTACTAAAATGAATGTGTATACAAATCTTTCTGCTAAGTTATTTAATGCTTCGGAAAAAGTTCAGAAAAAAGTCACTTCGAATGTTTTAAGATAGATTATTAAGAAAAAGAAACTTAAGCATGGAATCCAGACCCATCTAATTACTGGTAATTTGTTTATTAGATTTATTAGTGTTTTCGAATTGATTAAATCATCTAAAGTATTTTGTTATTCAGGTGGGTTGCCATTACCTTTAACTGTTGGTGTTCCTCAATTAGTTATTAGGAAAGTCAAATTTGAAGACACTGAAACTATGATTAATCAACTTGGACTTTCAAATCACACATCCGTCAATTCAAATCACACATCCTTCTGAAATCCTTAAGGAAAAGTGGAATTCAATTTGAGGCAAATCTTGAAAAAAAACTTTACCAAAAAAGTAAACTCCTATCTGAATTTTATGATGTGAAGACAATTTTTGCAGAAGAAAAAAAAAAAAAAGTTGTCAACCGATGTGTCAAGAGACCTTGTTTATGTTTTTCAATTAACAGAGCTGTTTAACTTTGTAATGACTTACAGAAAGCAAAACCCTTACCAAACATTAATACGAATTGGAATTGATTCAGGTAAAAACATTATTAGATGAAGAGATAATATATAACCTATATATAATATAGAACTTAATAATATATATTTTTTAATATAAAATTAAAATTTTGTAGGAGGTGGATCACTTAAGATAATTATAAATGTTGGTAACAATAAATGTTGTATACTATTGGAAATACATCTCGAAAAGGGAAGAAAAAAAATTTATTTTACTATCGCTTTGATTCCGCTGAGTATCGGATATTTGACCTTAGATGCTGATGCAATGCTAAACTTGTATTTTTTATAATGATTTTATATTTTTTAATAATATGACTGATGATTGACAAAAAGGCATAAAACTTTAAGTTCCATTACAAAGATATATTTCTGCATTTAAATTATTATTTGATATATATATATATATATATATATATATATATATATATATATATATATATATATATAAATATATAACTATATATATATATTATAGTTATATATTTATATATATATATATTTTTATATATATATATTTATATATAATTATATATAGTTATATATTTATATATATATATATATATTTATATATATATATATATATATATATATATATATATATATATATATATATATATATATATATATATATATATATATATATATAGTTATATATTTATATATATATATATATATATATATATATATATATACATATATGTATATATATATATATATATATATATATATATATATATATATATATATAAATATTTATATACATATATGTATATATATATATATATATATATATATATATATATATGTATATATATATATATATGTATATATATATACATATATATATATATTTTTTTTTATTTATATATATATATATATATATGTATATATATGTATATATATATATATATATTTTTATATATATATATATATATATATATATATATATTATATATGTATATATATGTATATATATACATATATATATATATATATATATATTTATTTAATTCACCTCCTCAAGGCCGAGAAGGCCACTACAGACGAGGAGGCTACTTATTTTGTGGTTATAACCCTCTCTCAACTCTATAACTCCGAAATACGAACCTTGATGAACAAGGCCGCTGCACAGAGAAATGAGTTGAGCGCGGTACTACCAGGGACGTGGTGGGGATCCAATATTTTTGATAATATCATAATCTAATAATTAAGCTATGAAACTGAATTCTTTCTAAAAACTCTCTTCTGGGGCAGAACTCTCTTCTGGGGCAGAACTCAAAATGTAAATACAAAGAATGTCTGCACAGTATGCAAACATGCAACAAAATTATCAAATAATCTGAGCTGTGAAAATTGTAAAAAAAATGTACCATGAAAGGTGTAGCCCCATCGATTTTTGTGAGGGTGCGGTTGTGCCTCACAATGGGGGCAAAACCGTTTTTTTTCACTAAGTGTAATTTTTGTGTAATAATATTTTCAAAACCCATTCAATTTTTTTCTTAAATGCATCAATTTAAAGCGTAATTATGTGGTTATTGAAATAAACTGTTAAAAAAACACATTTCGTTTTTATTTTCAAATAACATTAATCCAAAAGTTACGGGGGCGGTTATGCCCCCACTTCCCCTATATATATATATATATATATATATATATATTATATATATATATATATATATATATATATATATATATATATATATATATATATATATATATATATATATATATATAATGTATGAGTGTGTGTTTGTGTATAGGTAGCGATTCTTTACAGTTTTTAGCGTTAGACAACAACCCTATAATTTTCCTGAACTTTACTTGTTTATATATTTTTTTAAGGTTAAGCATGAAACTTGAGATTTTTTGCATTATTCAGTTTAAATCTACCTCTTTTTAACCATATATAGGAAGTACTATATATACTATTTATATGGCTTCACTTATATATTTTACTTTTTAGAGTTTCAGAAAAATTTATATTTCAACTTGCTGAAATGAAAAAAATTTTAGTAGATAGAACTGCACTGTTCTCTAATAATCCAGAAGAAGGTTTTAAGCAACGTAAAAGTTCAGATAAACTTAATGTTTTGAAAAGAAAATTCGCAAATGGAGATATCCAATACATCACCTTTGTATACTTGAGTTTCATCTTTATAGTTTATATGTTATATATTATTACAATATTTTTTTAAAATTGTCATAAACATTTTCAATATTTCTTATACATTGTTTGTTTTTAGGTAAAAAAAGTTATAATTAATTGGCGGTAAAAATCCAGCTGATACAATTAAAAATATTTTGCTCTTGTAAGTAATTAGTAAAAGTTTGAATTTTAAAATTTATAATTTACTGTACAGTATTTATCATCTTTTTTATATATGTAGACCAAAAGACACTATTTTGTCAGAATACTGCATGAATTGTCTAAAGAAGAAAAAAACGTTTAAAGAGTTGACAAGTCTATGTAACGCTGTCACTGGTATTCTTATTAGCTTATTAATGTGTTTGATTAATTTAAAATTAAAATTGATGTTTTAATTAAAATTTAAATTACTTTGGCTATGGACCATGACATGTATTCAAGTATATTTTATTTTATGATCTTATTGAAATATGTCTTGTTGTTTTTATTAGAAGCTGCTTTAAAGTCAAATAAAAACTGAACCAAAATGGATGTCATCCAACATATTGGGAGAGTAATTAGGCATTCTTCTGACCGAATAAAGAGAACATCCACTAATATGGATTTCGATCAATGATGGCCTTATTAACTGTTGTATTTTTTTTTTTTTTTTCCATTTTTAAGCAATTTTCTTCTATTTATAATGCACTATCGATTATATTCTACAGTACCTATTAGTTTTTAATTTGGAAAATGTAACTTTGTTTGAAAAATCATTCTTATTTTTTGTAAAGTTATTAATTTATTTTAAATATATCAAATTGCACTTTATTTACATTGATTTCTTTTTATAACTTTCCTTGCCTAGATTAAGGCAAATCTAAGGTGTGTGTTGTAAATCATTGCATTTTTGTATAACTTTTAAAAAAATGTCTTGGTAAAATTCAAACGTCTCTAGGACGTCTGATAAAGACGTCCTTAAGTCTTTTATATAAGACCAGCTAGAGACGTCTCTAGAACGTCTGCAAAAAACATCTCTAGGACGTCTTGAAAAGACGTCTTTAGGACGTCTGGATTAGACGTCCTCAAGCCTTTTATTTGAGACCAACTAAGGATGTCTTACGCACGAGACTTAAGACGTCTTACAGACGTCAAAATGCCCGCAGGGTTGCAGCCTTGTTGGAAGCGAAGACATTGAAAGAAAAAAAAAGGTTCTCTCTATAGACGGTAGAAACTTGCTTCGAGAATTATATTTTATAAAGACAAGCTTACTTTAACCCATTACTGAAACAGATAAATGCTTTATACATTTACCAAATCAATATATATCAAAATATTTTGTTTATGTTCAAACATAAAATGGGTATTCCAAGTCGATTTATAAATAACTTTTTTAAATCTAATAAAAAATAAATTTAGCACTAGAGTAACCAGAAACTATATGTTACCCTTGAAAAAAGAAAATTGTCCCGATTCTCTGTAGCATATATGATGTATTTAATAATAACCAAGATAATGATAATTATGGATTTAAAACAAAAAATACCCCACCTTTTATACCTGATTTAGAAAATTTTGAAAATGACCTATTGCACTTAATTAAAACAATAAAGTTTCGCCCTATAAAAAATAAATTTCAAACAGAATTAAAGTTAGATGCTAAAAAAATTAAATCAAACCCTAACATTTTGGTTTTTGCTGATGAAACAAATAACATTTACCAACTTACAACATAAAACTATGAAAAAATCTTACGCGACAATATTACTAGTTCGTATGAGAAAGCCCCTAAAAATATGGAAAATGCAATTAATTTAGAAGCGAAAAGTATTGCTAAAAACATAAACCTCGATAACAGAATCGAATCAACTGCTCCTGCCCAAGCCTTTGTAACACTAAAAAACCATAAACCAAATTTTAAAAACAAACTTCCTTGTAGGTTATTGGTTTCCCCAAAAAGTGAGATTGGACATGGAAGCAAAGTTAAATTGGACAAAACTTAAAATAAATTAAATTTGCAACAGTGGAAAAATACCACTGATGTTATAAATCGGTTCTCCACATTTATTCAATTTGATTTTTACTCCTCAATAACTGCAGATATTTTAGATAAAACAATTGAATTTACGAAAAGCCACACAATTATTCCTGAAGAAACAATCCGCATAATAAAACATTATAGAAAAACCTTACTTTATTTTTATAAGGAAACGTGGAGAAAGAAAAACATACATGGCTGCTTTGACGTAACAATGGGCAATTATGATAAAGCAGAAATTTGTGAATTTGTTGGACTATATATTTTCGATTTATTAAGTAAAATAATCAATATAAATGATTTAGGCTTTTATCGCAACAATGGTTTAATAGTAATGCAAATTGCGAATAAAATTAGAAAAGATATTATAAAATTTTTTAAAAATATTGGCTTTCAAATCGAAATAAACATAAATTTAAAAATCGTGAACTTTCTTGACGTCACATTTAACCTCCCTGAAAATTCATATAAGCCTTTCGAAAAACCAAACGATGAATTATTGTATATTAATATTAACTCAAATCATCCACCCCAAATTCTAAAACAAATTTCGATTTCAATTAATAACAGGCTAAACCAAAACTCCTCTAATGAAGACATATTCAATTCCTCTAAACAAATATTTGAAGATGCCCTTAAAAAAAGTGGCTTTGAAAATTTTGAACTAAAATTTGACCTTGAAAAAAAGCGTACAAAAAAGCAAAATAGAACTAGAAATGTAATTTGGTTCAACCCCTCATATAGCAAAAATGTTTCCTTTAACATAGGTAAAATGTTTTTAAAATTAATCAATAAGCATTTCCCGCCCTCTAATAAGTTACATCAATTTTTTAATCGAAATACAATTAAAGTTAGCTACAGTTGCACAAAAAATATGGAAAGAATTATAAAAGGTCACAATGATGCTTTGTTAAACAAAAAAGAAATCCTAAATGAAAAAACTACAGAAAATTAATTAATTGTAAAAGTAATTGTAAACAAAAAAACAATTGTCTAATGAGTGGAAGTTGTTTATCTAAAAATGTGGTATATAAATGTGTTGTTTCTTCTAAGAATGTACCTGATAAACAATATATTGGCATAACAGAGGGTGAATGGAAAAAACGTTTTGCCAATCATAAGCAATCTTTTAAAAATAAAAAGTATTCAAAAGACACCATGCTCTCAAAATATATATGGGAATTAAAAGATAAAAATATTGATGATTTTATAATGAATTGGTCCATCCTTAAAACAGCACCTGCATATAACAGTATATCCAAAAAATGCATACTATGTCTACAAGAAAAATTTGAAACTATTACACATGCAAACCAAGAATTTTTATTAAACAAAAAATCAGAATTAATTTCTAAATGCAGGCATGAAAATAAGTTTCTCCTAAAAAACTATAAAAACAAGTGAGCTCAAATAATAATTACATTAAATCCCCTCTTTTTAAAAAATGTTTTTAAAAAAAACAACAGAAGTAATCAATTCTAAAGAATTCTTTTTATAATAGTGTCAACATATTCCACAAATGTGTCAAAATTTACAGTAGTTATGACATTTGCGACTTCCTGTAATTTAATTTCTTTTTTTGGTATAAATTGAAGTTTTATTAATTTGATCATTCATTTCTGATGAGCCTTTATTGATGAAACACAGTGTTAAATTAAAAAAACTTTTGCTAAGTGATTTTCTACAAGACTTCAAACAGTTTTCTGCGAGTTTTTCTTGACTACATAACTAATCGTTTATATTTCCTTTTTTTAGAATTGCTTTGTCTTCTCAAAATATAAACTGTAAAACTATTTTACTTTATTATATTACTTTGAACATCAATTATATCTTGATATTATTTCAGTTATTTTTAAAGCATTTTCATTGTATTTGTAATAAAAGTATATCTTGTTAAAACTACTTTTGGAACCATGTACCATGACACTACATATTCAAATCTTAATAGTAGGGCATACTAAATTTAAGTTTAAACTTCATATTTCACTTTTGTTTTGTTTTTATACGCTAAATAAAAAACTTTGATTAAATACAATATAGAGTTTTATATTCCAATGTTTTTATGTGAAATAAAAACATAAAAGTTCAAAAAACGGTCAGCATAACAGAAAAGTATTGAGCATTTTGTATCAAGTCTAACAATATAGTAAATAACTGTAGAGTAGAAACAGTAAGTAACTTAAAATTAAGCAGCCGCGACAAAGTAGTTAGAGCGCTTGTTTTATGATTGAGAAGTCTGATATTTTATCCCAGCTCTGTTTTTTGTGGCCTTTTTTTGTGACATCAGTAAGAAAGAAAGCGTGAACTACCTAGTTAAATGCTCTTCCTCGGTGTACTAAGAATTTCTCGGTATACTAAGAACCTCTCGGTGTACTAAGAACTTCTCGGTATACGAAGAACCTCTCGGAGCACCTTAATAACCTCTAAAATAGAATCTTGGAGAACTTAACAACTTATTGTTTCTAACTTTTTAAAGTTGAGTTGTAAGATACTCTATTTCTGTTGTTTTCTATTTTTCTCCTGTCTTATATTTTTCAGATAACATTGTGTCCAGTTTACGTTGCTATTTTTACTCCGTATGTTTATAGCCTATGGAGGAGGATTTTAATGTCAAAAGCTTTTGACTAGTTGATAAAAAAGCCTCGCGTATTTTTTGCTAGAAAACCGTCTAGAATTCGACTTACTAAATCAATTACTGCATGATAAATTAAATGATTTTTTTTGAATACAAAACTGTTAGATGAATACGATATTAAACTTTTTAAGATAAAAAAATATTCTGTTATACATAATGCGTTCTAGCATCCATAAAAAGCAAGAGATTTGCATTTTTTTCTCAAATAAAGGTGATATAGTAGCTCTGTGTATATCTTCTTCATTAAATGATTTGTAGAAAATAGTGGTTAGAGGAGTTGATATCAACTGAGAGCATCTTCTGATGATAATCACTCGAATGCCATTGTCACCACCTGTTTTGTGTTCGTCGAGGTCATTAAAAAAATATTTCCAAATACTTTCATTAATAATATCATTTTATGCAATGTTAGTATATACCCAACGAACATTTGTTTTTAAAAGTTACGTTCTAAATGTCTTTTAAACGTTTTTTAAACGTATTTTACGTAAGAATGTTTAAAAGACGTTTAAAAGACATTTAAAATACATTTAGAACGTAACTTTTAAAAACAAATGCCCGTAGGGTAGTAACTAATGTAATTTCAAAAATTAGTATAAATAGTAATAATAATATTTGTACATTAATAATTGATATTACGATGAAAAACATAAATAACTTTTAATTAAATTTAACTTTCATTGACTTAATATTGACAAACTTTTCAGTTATATTATCAAAATCTATTGTTTTTTTCCTTTTTTTCCCTAGAAAAAAGTGCTAGTGTAGATTCGTTCTAGGTCAGATGTCGATCGTAAATAGTTTTTAATTAATTTCAATTTGCTTAAACTTCTTTCACCTGTAGCTACAGTTATTGGCCATGTAAGAAGTTTTTTTTCTATATTTGGGTATGATTCTTGCAATTCCCATTCTCCTAAAATATTTAAGAATTCCAGATTGCATATTTCACGAACATTTTTATCTTGTATAATGGGTACAATTTAGTATTTGAAACATCTAACTTCAATTTTAATTGCTCTTTGTTGATATTTGAATATTTTTTGCTTTTATAATTGATCTGCGTTCTCCCGAAAAAATCCCGAAAAGCTCTTCAGCCATAAAAAACTCTTCTGCAATATTCTTAAGATTCTTAAATATTTCAGTTGATTGCAACCATCGATTACATTATTATACTATCGATTACATTATTATCTTATAAGTACTGCAAGACATGAAATTTTGACTGTATTGAGTATACGCGAGAGGTGTGGAATCGTAAAAAAAAAGTACCAAGTCCGACTCCAATTGTTGAAGTTTTTATTTCTTAACTCTTAAAAAATAAATTTTTTTTTTTGCTAAATGTATGAAAATTCTTTGAAGGTTAAATATTTTGTACACTCACGTGCAAAACCGAGATGTTTTACTATTGGGGTCGGAGTCGCGATTTCGTTTTGCGACTCTGACTCCGCTAGAAATGTTTCTACTCCGACTGCACGACTCCGAATCCACAGCCCTGAGTGACACGAAGCCTAATTTTGGAAATTAAATTTATAACTTTTAATTTTTTGTAATAGATTAAAAAAAAAAAAAAAAACTTTCCCAAAAATACATGTGTATTTTTGGAAAAGTTTTTTTTTTGATGCAATAAAAAGTTTGTTGATGCAATAAAAAGTAGCAGCAATCGCTACTTTTTATTGCATCAACAATGTTTACTTTTTGGAACGGAACTACTCCTTAGACATTTATAACTATCAAAATTGCTTAATTTGAGCATTTTAGCTCAAAACAAGCAACATTTTATTAAATTTTTGAGGTCATTTTAAATAACACACATTTACTTTTTCTTAAAAAAAAAGTTCTTGTATTATATCAAAAGAAAAATATTATACTCAGTATTTTAAGGATAAAATTATATAAAATCATGTTCTATTAACTATGGGACGAGGTAAACATGGAACAAATGTCTTTCGAGGACAAGTACAGGCATTTCGAGATCAAGAACTCAACAACTCTGAAATAGCTCAAAAATTGGGTTGTTTTAATAAAAAAGTTATCAATGCTATTAATTTAACAATAATGGTTCATTAAGCAACAAATAATAAGTCTCGCGAACGAAAGACAAATCCCAGAGAAGTCGCAGCCATTGTCCGTATTGTTAAGCTAAATCCTTTTGCTGACGTACCAATAATTAAAGATCAAATTGCTCAAAATTCACTAGTCAATCTGTCTTTCAGCACTGTCAAAAGTTGCTTACGTGAAAATAAGCTATTCGGAAGAGTTACTCGAAAAAAACAATTGTTTTCAAAACACAATCTCGTCAGTCGTTTGAAATTTGCAAAATAACGATTTACGTTAGTACGTACACAAAGAGTTACGTTTTTGAAAAAATATGTTTCGGACTGACGAGTCTAAATTTAATTTTTTTTTTTCATCGTCTTCGCTTCCAGCAAGGCTGCAAGCAACCACTAATTAGTGTTGGAAGTTACTGGAAGAGAAAAGATGAAGATTGTAGAGCAAGATAACGATTGACAGACGACTTAAAAGATTGCAAATTATATGAATCAGGAAAGCAAGATGAAGGAAGCGAATTCCAAAGAACTGATGTTCGAGGGGAAAAAAATAGACAAATAAGAGTTTTTGGAGCACTTAGGAACAGTAACAGAAAAAGAATGAGACTTAATTGCATGACGAGTAACACGAGAGTGAATTTTAGTAGATGGCACAAAAAACGCTAGCTCTTTGGTGCAGTGCCCATTATAGTATTTTTTGAAAAGAGAAAAAGAAGCAACATTACGACAATGTGACAAAGGTTAAAGGTTGGCTGCAAGAGCAGGTCCAACTATGTTTACAATGCGTTTTTGCACCTTGTCTAAAAGAGAAAGGGCATCAATAGAAGATCCACCCCAGATATGGCAACAGTATTCTATACAAGGCCGAATTTGAGATTTATAGAGATATAGAGAATAGAATCCAGAGTTAGTGTCGAGCTCGATAAAGAGATGCAACTTTAGCAGATGCTAATTTTACAACGGATTTGATATAAGGTTTCCAAGAAAGATCAGAAGTAAGAGTTAATTCTAGAAGATGAAGGTTAGATGACTCATCGAGTACATTACCGTTCATAAATATAGGAAAGTCTAAATTATTGCGATAATGATTGGCCGAAAAAAATTGAGTTTTATCTGAATTAAAGTTCACTAGCCACTGTGAGCCCCATGCTGTAGCAGAAGTGAGATCCTTTTCAAGTTCAAATGCCCCCTGCAAGCAATCAGAGAGAGTTGGTTTCTTATCGTGACAAGAATAAATGGTAGTACCATCAGCGAACAATGCCACCTTAGATGTGAGAGTATCTGGAAGATTGTTAATGTAAATTAACAAAAGTATAGGGCCAAGGATTGAACCTTGAGGAACTCCTGAGGTCACAGAATAAGAAGAAGAGTGTTGTCCATCAAGATCAACTTTTATACTACGATTGGAAAGAAAGGATTCAATAATCTTAAAGATGTTTCCAGATACAAAGTTAGAAGAAAGCTTATGGAGAAGACCAGCATGCGAAACTTTATCAAACGCTTTAGAAATGTCAAGAGCGATGGCCTTAACCTCTCCACCTTTAGCTAATGCACGATAAAACCTATCGGTTATTACTGTTAGCAAATCAGCCGTAGAATGACAAGATCGATATTCATATTGATGATCAGAAAGTAAGTTATTAGATTCAAGATGAGAGATAAAATGTTTGTTAATTAAAGATTTAAAAACCTTGCTTATGATAGGAAGAAAACTAATGGAACGGTAGTTCCACAAATTGGCTCGCTCTCCAGAATTTTTAAAAATAGGGATAACAGATGCTGCTTTCCAGCAGGCTGGAAAACAAGAGTCTGATAAGCACTTGTTGAATAGTTTTAAAAGGATAGACGAAAGTTCTGGAGAACACTTCTGCAAGACTATAACAGGTATGTTGTCCGGGCTGCAAGCTGTAGAAGAGTCTAAGTAGCCAATCACTTTAGATACAGTAGCTGGAGTGCTACGGATTTCGAGCAATGGATCAACCTGTTTGATGGCTATATCAGGTAAAACGCAACTAGTGGAATCAAGAGATTATATCGATGAAAAGTTCTTGGCAAACAATTCAGCTTTGTTTTAAGGTGAGGTGACAAAGTCTGAACCATACAAAAGAGATAGAATTACAGACTTGCCCTTATTATTGATACTATTAAAGATTCTCCAGAAGTCACGAGAGCCTAATTTTTGAGATGAAATACGAGATTTCATGATCTGAGAATAGCGGGCTTTGGCGTTAGATAAAACATTTTTACAATGGTTCCTAGCAGTAATAAAGAGACGTCTGTTTTCTGAAAAATTGTTTTGCTGATAGATATGGAAGTAATGGTTTTGATTGGCAATTGCAGCAGCACAATGTGAGGAAAACCATGGAGAAGAGTGAGACTTGACCTGGAATCGTCGAGAGGGAATAAAGGGTTCCATACCAGCCTGAATCCACGAAGTTATGTAAGAAGCACATTTGTCAACAGGAAGACGAAAGATTTCTACCCAAGGGCCATCACGAAGAAAATCACGGAAAGAGTCCCAGTCAGCTTTAAGGTAGTTGTAAGATGTGAGATGATAGGGGGAGTCCAATGATAAAGAAGAATGAGATAATAGTTTTAGAGAGATCAAACTGTGATCAGAGGAAACTAAGGTTGAATGTGGAGAAACTGAGCACTGACCAGGAATTGCTTTGGATCCAAAGGAAAACAATATCTTTGTCGTCTCCAAAACCAAGAACTCAGCCCTTAGTATTCTCTAAAGACTGTAAAACATAGTTGGTAGCAAGATGATTGTTTGGGGCAGTTTTTTATGGTGTGGGGTGGGACAGTTGCATTGAATTCAAGGGACAATGAATCAATACATGTACAAAGAAATACTAGAAAATGTCATGTTGCCTTATGCCGAGGAAAATTTTACTTTGGTTTGGAAATTCGAACAAGACAACAACCCCAAGCACACCACTAAAAGTGTTATAATTTGCTTTAGCGCTAATAAGGTTAATGTTTTGGAGTCAACAGATCTTAATCCAATAAAAATTTGTGGAAGGAAGTTGACAGAAACATAAATTGATCAACTACCACAAATTTGGACCGATTTTGAATCGAAATAAAGGCTGCTTGTAGAGTTTCTCAAAAGCAGGTAGTTTTCAGAAAACAGCTGTTTTCTGTTTTACATTTTAAAAAAACAGCTGTTAACAGCTGCTTTCTGCTTTTATTGGAATTTACAACAAAATATTCTAATTGCAAGCATTATATTTTATTATATTAAAATTTAAGGAACACGAGTGATTTCAGAGATTCGTCCAAACGAATTCACACGAGTGAATTCGTCCAAAAGGCGTGATCAAATCTTTGTACAAAAATCTTTTGTTGAAATTGAAAAAACTTGTTTAACGTCTGTGGACGTCGGTTTAATTGTAAGGAGAGCCTCATATAGTTTTTTCAAATTTTCTGTTCTTTTTGCTGTGTTCCAAAATAGAAAAAATTTCTGTTTTAGCCATTTGAACTCATTTGATGGCTGTTGAAATGGAAGTAACTTTTTCCTTTCTCAGCAATAAATTATACTCTTCTTGAAGAGATATTGAAGCTGGACTAGCCTGATGACCTTCAGAATCACCAAAATCAGAAGTTTCTTCATCTCCTCGAAAACCGAAAATTCTTTTTGCCAATTTTCCAGCAAAGAGCAAAGTGTCTTTTGATGTAATATTTTTGGGATCTCTCGGTTATCTTGATAAGTTTATTACATTGTCATTCCACCTTTCACTCGTTTGCTTCTTGAGATTTTCATATAACGCCTTGTTGTTATTAAAATTTGAAAATTTTTCTAGCATAAAGCCAATTACAGTATCAGCTGTCAAAAAAAACGCTTTTGACAGTATCAGCTGTCAAAAGCGTTGAATTTTCATGACTCAGTGTCTCAACAGCAATTTTGATTGGCTCCATAGCATTAAATTTGCAATTTGATTGGCTCCAAAGCAGTTTGCATTAAATAAAAATTTACCTTATTGATTAGATCAAGCATATTTAATTCAGTTAATGTCTCAAACAGGAAAAGTTTTGTTTTAATCAGTGGATCAATCATAGTGAGGATAGAATTCCAACGATGTTGAGCGTCAAGGTGCAATTCGATTCCAGCTCCAAATGCTTGAGTTAGTTTTGACTAAAATATTTGATTTCTAAAGGTCGAATTTCTGATATATTTGAAAACATAACTTTTCAAAACAGAATGGAAATCGACTTCTGAATAGTCTCTTTGCACAACTTCCGTGTCATTATTTTTAAAATTGTCAACTTAATCTTCATCATCAGAGTCCAAATTTAACTCGCTTGAACTAATTTGTTCGTTTTTCTTATACAAAGTGTCAGTTACTTCCAATGCTATTATTAATGCAATACTGGTCAATAATCTTGACAATTTTCATATATTTCTTCTTGATTGCTGCACCGTCTTGTGTTGATCCTACTAAATCTTTTTCAAATTCAATTGAAAAACTCTTTAAGTGATATTTTTCTTCATTTGATATTTTTTCAACCATTTCTTTGCGTTACACGAACCATAGAAGCAAAATAATCCCAATTTGTATGTTTTTTTTCTTCACTGCAGATTTATTCTAAAGAAGCGGCGGCGGCGAACAGTTGTATACTTGTCAACACTTATACTGAATTTTCTTTCTTTTCCAATTTTTGAAACAATTTCTGAAGCCATTTGATTTTTCTTGTTATGAAAATCAGCGTTAATAAGCTTCATTACCCCGTTCTCATATCCTTCTTTTTTGATTGCATCGCAAATGAACTGATTTCTGGTGATAGCTCTAATGGATATTCTGTCTGTGGCCATGCCAGAAACTATTTCATTTAAGCTCTTACGTTGAACAAAATCAAGCATTGTTTTAGTTTTTTTTCCTGCTACGACTTGTTCAGGAGGAATTTTTTCAGTTTGAGACCAATCAATTCTATGCTTTGATTTTAAATGAGCCTTTACCTCATTTTTTTTTTTTTTTTTTACCATTTAAATTTATTCAAGTCGTAAAGCATAACATATATACAAGTAGCAGGGGGAAGAAGAAGACATAATTTGTTTTATCATCAAGCCCCTTAATCTATACCGTAAATATAAAATAGCGTAATAAATTTAAAAAAAACGTAATACAATAAAACACTTTCTTAAGATTTTATAAATAAAAATGATAGTTCCTAATGTTCTTTAACTTTAACTTTTTAGTTTTGTATTGGTTATGAAAAATTTAAATACAAATTTAAAGAAAAAAAAAAGAAAAAAAATGTCTAGCATAATAAAAACTCTATTATTAAAAAGCATGCAGGCAAATACGCATAATCCTGAAGCTTTCCTTTTACACCAGCAGATACCTTAAATTATCTGGAGAATTTTTATAAATCATAAGTTTTTATAAAAGAAGAAATGAATCAGTAACAAGTGACACGATCCTTTCTAAGATCGTCAAGCTGATAATGACAAACCTCTAATTACTTATTAGTAGCAATCATTAATACTTCAGAAAAAGCTGAGCTTCATCAATAGTTTTTGCTTCAATTTGTTTTTAAACTCATTAAGCGTTGCAATTGATTTAAGTTCATTTGTTAATATTTTATTCCATAATTTTGGTCCTTTTGTAGAAATTGAAAATTCAGTCAAAAAATTTCAGCAAAATACCTTTTGGGTTGAATGTAACTGTTATTTGAAAATCTGGTTAGATATCTGTTCTGATTTATTTTGAATAGAGGGTAGAATATTTTCGGAGATATATTCTTATTAATTTTGAACATAAATATAAGAAGATGATAGATATTTATTTGGTAGACATTCATTATATTTAAATTAACAAACAATTCTTGGGAATGTGTAAAATGGCCCACATTGGATATGATTCTGATTGCATGTTTTTGTTTGTTAAATAGTTTTTTTATTTTATTTTTATTTGTACTGCACCAAGCAATGTTTGCGTAATTAAGATGGCAATGAATGAATGAGAAATATAAAAGCTTTAAGCAAGTTGGATTTAAAAAAGGCTTTGCTCTACAAAGTAGGCCAATGATCCTTGAGATTTTATTTTCAAGATAATGTATGTGATCTTTCCACGTCACATTTTCATCAAGAAGTACGCCAAGAAATTTTAATGTGGTTTCTCTTTTTATGTCCTGATTAGCAATACAAAGTTTTGGAAGTTTTAAAGGAATTTTTTCTTGATCGTGAAAACGATGGAAAAAAGTATATTTTGTTTTGGTTACATTTAGAGATAATTTGTTTGCATTAAACCATTCAGTAAGATTTAATAGCTCTTTGTTTACTGACTTAAACAGAATATTTATATCGTTATGTTAGAATATTATATCGCAATATTTGTATGTTTAATACCATAGTTTTCTAATTTTGTTAACAAAATGTAATGGTCGACAGTGTCAAAAGCCTTACTGAGATCAATAAATACACCTAATGTATATTTATCTCATGAACAAGATGAGCAATGCCCTGATCAGTAGAGTGCCTCTTTTTAAACCCAAATTGCTTACTATAAAGAATATTGTTTGCATCTAGAAAGGAATACAATTTTTTATACATAATGTGTTCTAATAATTTTGAAAAGCATGATAGTATAAAAATAGGTCTGTAATTAGTGATACTAGTCTCATCTCCTGATTTTAGTATAGGTATGACCCTTGCATCTTTAAGTTTATCAGGAAAGATTCCTTGTTCTAGAGAGGATTCATTGTTCTAGAGAGTTGAAGCGAATGCAAACTCCTTTTATATCCTTAGTCACACGATTTTTTCGTTTTGTTGCAAACTCCCGAACAGATGAGATCTCTATTGAATTAAGGTGTACATTATATATACATATATAACAAATATTCTTCATAATAAGAATAATATCTACTTCCTAGCGAAAAAATGAAATAATTAATCACAAATTCAATTAGCTAAGGCAGTAATATCTACAACTCAACCTCATTGATATGTTTTGTATTTGTAGGAAAAAAATCAGTATTATGTTTTGTTTAACATTTATTTCTATATTATATTAAACTATTACAAGTAGTTATATTATGTTAAAACCAGTAGTTTTTCTTTGTAGTTTTTCGTATCGTTATTTCAACTCTGCTAAATTTAGCATTACGGCTTTTATTCCATTCGTGCGAGAATTTCTCGTGCGGAATGAATCTCTTATGGGAATAATTTTGCAGGTATTTTAGAGTTTTTCATATAATTCTCTAAAGGAAACTGCTTGCGCTTAATGATTATTCTAAACAATCTTTAATGATTATTTTAAGCGAGTATTAGAAATGGTTGTCCGTAGAAAAATGGTTTCGTAACAATCGTTACACTCGCTTCACAAAACAAATATTTTTAAGTTTAATTCATATAGTTTTTATCATAGAGATGTTAAGTTTAATAATTCATTTAAACGATAATTCTTTAATAGGGGGTGCTATTTAAATTGCCTCCTTATTCTCGACCTCTAAATTATTTATATGATGGAACATTTTTTTTTTTTTTGACGAACTTAATTCATTTTTTTACTCAATAATCTTCTAAAACTAACAATTATTAGGATAAAAAAGTTTAGATTTCAAAAACTCAGATTTCTAGAAAATATATCATTACATATTAAACATTAATCTGTGTTAATTATTTTGTCGCCACTGTATATATACATATACTATGTTTTCCAAGCTTGTCAAGGTCAGATTTAGCTGCTTTTCTTTCTGAGTTTAATTTATTGAACTCACTTTGTTCTGCTGCTGTGCGGTCAGCGCGTATAAATATATCTTTAAAATTGCCGAAGTCTAAAAACCAAAGTTTTTTTATTTAGTCTTTATAATGAAAATTTATGTTGAAAATTTAATTTTAGTTTAAGAAAATCTATTAGTTTGATCATTTGTTTAAAAATTTCTTTGCGAAGTTAGACCCGTAAAATATTTCATAGAAATTTGTTTAAAATTTAAGATCTCCCCCGTTATTATTACGCAATTTTAATCGTCCCGTAGTTACCCCGCTTAAACTATAACACAAACCAAAATCCTCTGTATTAATTTAATGTACTTTATTAAACTTTTTGACTTTGTGGTATATACAAAATAACTGTCATAATTTGTCAGAAAATCAGTTAAGAGCGCGAATCAGTTGCCCAAAAGCACACGGACTGTACCATAAAAAAACAACCTATCTAATAATTTCTAAGCTTTATATGGTATAGCTAAATCTGTTGATAAACAAAATAATTGTAAAAATTGAAAGCTAAATTAACTAAAAAGTCAGTCACAAATACTGCAAAAATATATTGAAATTTAAAATTTCATTCGATTCAAAATGTATAATGGGACTTCAGATTACGATAGATTTTTAATTATAAACAATAAAAAGGTGCCAGAGTAACCTTGGTAACGTTTAAAACAACAAAAATATTTTCCGTTGAGATAAAAAAATTATGAGCTATTCGAAAGGAGAAATCTAGTGCTAACAAAAACGGGAAAAGTCCAAGTATCATCTAAAGTTAATAATGGCAATTCTTCATCGGTATGGAAATTCCACAAAAGAATACCAGTATCTAACGCTTTGAGTTCTTCTCCGTTGGTTTTTATAGTAAATGCCTTCAGCCTATATCAAAATAAATACATATCGATACATCACTATTATGGTAAAAAAAAAGTTCTTCAAAACTCTTACTAATTCAAAAAAAAAAAAAAAAAATTTTTACTTAATTTATAGTTTTCAGAATATTATAATAAAAATAATTAAATATGGTCTTTTTTTTAATCAAAAACATTTTGATTAAATTGGTTCCCGCCTTTATCGAGAATTGAATCATTGGAAACTTTTGTTTTCTAAATCAGTTTGTATTGGATTAAATTAGTCTCCGCCTTCTCTTTAGAGAAACGGGTGCTCAGAAACTTGTTTTCTAAATCAGTTTTTAGTTGAAATTAACAAATAAATTTAAGTTATTTTTAAACAAATATGTTTTTTTTTACATTAACATTATTTTACATCATAAATTTTTTGGAACAGGTAACAATAGATGTTACAAAAGCTACAATGTAAACGTAAAAAAAACATTCAAGTATTTTGATTTATATACAAAATAATTTATATACAATAATACTTATAAATATATTATTGTATTAGGTATTACAATATATGTAAATATTATAGTATTATAAATATTATAGTATTATAGGAAAAACATTTAAAATGCACTTTTGCATTCTAAATTTTATACCTATACAAAAAAATAAGGGAACCCAATCTACAGTATCTAGGATTATTAACTCCCCTACACTCAAGTGTAATGGGAGTTAAGGGTACTATGTAGGATGTTATGTACTTTAGGGTAGCTAAAATTTTGTATTTAATTGTAATTAAAACAAACTATAAATCAAAATGAAACATTAAAGTTACCTTAATACGACTGCTCTTTGACTTTGAAGGCAAACAGCAAAGTTACATGGTTGACTATACGTATTTCTTTTTACAGATAAAATTTTAGTTCTGTTATTATAAATAAGTATAATATCAATACCAAATGAAAAAAGACCTGTCCATCGCCAGCAGTACTATAAAATTTAATAAATGATTATTATCATTTGTCCATCGCCAGCAGTACTACAAAATTTAATTAATGATTATTATCATTTGTCCATCACCAGCAGTATTATAAAATTTAATAAATATTTATTATCATTTTATTCTGATTGCATTAGTTTAAATAAAAAAAAAAACTAAATATTTAATAAAATAAATTAATTTTATAACAATATAATTAAGTATGTGGTAATAGTATTTCATCTAAAACCCTTTAAATTTTAGTTTCAAATTTAAAATAAGTATATAAAAAATTTTAAAATAATATATTATATAATATCTTAATTTTTAAATAATTATTTTTTTTACATTAATAATTTTTTAAGTTAAATTAATTAATTTTTAAATAATAATTTTATGCATAATTTTAAACAAAAACAACAACTACATCTTTTGATACTGTTAAATTCAAAATAAAATGTAAAGATCATTAGGGAAAGAATCAACTTTGTACCCAGAGTTCTTAAGTATAATGGCATCAATAGCATAAAATGATTATGAGACTTTTAATAAAAACTTTTACCCTTGTATCAGTTTCAAGGATCCTACCACAACGACATGCTTGCTTGTAAAATAAATCTTCAACTATTTGTTTAGGACCAGTATCTTCTCCATTATATACAGATAACATTGACTTCCATTGTGATTGGTAGACAGGCATTAACCAATCTAAAACATAAACATTGTAAAAAAATACTGAAATAAATGTTGAAAACATCTTTAAATTAATTTTTAACAGATGATAATTTTTTTATATAGTAAAAATTGAGATATTTATATCATATAAAATAATGTTAGATGACAATTATAAAATTTTTACAGATATTTATAACTATTACAGATATTTATAACAAGAAAAGGCTTTTTGTTTAAATTCATTTTAGCACACTAAAAATAAAAAAATAGAAAACTTTTATTTACTTCTATTGTTTAAGAAAAAATGAAAAATAACTCATAAAACAAGTGTTAAAAAAACAGACAAAACAAAAGTTTTGATATAGTCACAAAGATAATGAGAAAATTGGGATTTTTAGAAAGATCTAAATAAAAGACCTAAATAAATCTGTAAAAATTCTTTGAATTTGATGACTATTTGAATTTTAAAGAACTAAAATTTCATAAATGATTTGGTAAAACTTTAATGAATATAAATATTATGGAGATATAGAGAAATTATGAAGATATAGAGAGCATGTAATATGGCAATATAGACAGTCATTATAGATAATTATAGACTAAAATTCAAAAAAGCAAAATTGATTAAGTGTAAATATTTCTACTAAAACAGTTTGAAATTTTACAATTTTAAAAGTCCAAAAAAACTTATCATAAATAAGAAGAGTAATACAAAAATAAAATGATAGTTTAACAAAATAAAATGATAGTTTAACAAAATAAAATGATAGTTTAACAAAATAAAATGATAGCTTAACAAAATAAGTAATACAAAATGATAGCACCCTTAACAAAATATAAAAAACATTTTTAATGCTTCAAACAAATTTTTTGCTGGGATTTCTGACCAAGAAGATAAACCTGAAATTGCAATAATAATGATAAAACTAACTGTGGTTACTAAAAATGCAGACTGACTTTTAGGGGTAATTACCTCATTAGTTTTTAAGCTGGAGATTAAATGAAAATACCATTAAATATAGTTTTTAGTTTTTCAATTAGATTTATCTTCAACCAGCTCATCTCTTAAAATTTACCCAAGTTGTGTCACAACTTGTTTGTCTTTCAGTTGGCTAAATCTCCAAGACGAGTTGACCAAAAAATAAGTTGAACACAAAAAAAAAAAGAAGACAAAGCTTTATTCTGGTTTGTAGTTGCTTCATGTCTTTTGCTTGTCAGTTACCCTTTTACTTTTTTCCTATTCAAAATAGCCCAAAATTCTTTGATTGGGCAACACTCTGGCACGGCTAGTGAGTTGTCAACTTTTTTGACACAATTGATGTCATGGACCTTGTAGCAGTTGATTACAGTTTTGGTGTAATGCGATGATGCCAGGTCCAACCAAAATACATTATTGTCATTGACCTGATAAGCGTTGATGTATAGCACTAATTTCCCTTTAATAGAGTCATTCATAAATGGATATTGTTGACTGCAAGGATGGTAGGATGGAAAGACAGCTTGGAAAGGCCTTTGTCTGAAACAGCAAACCAGACAAATGTTTTACATGCACCTGAATTATTTTCATGTTTTATGTATTATAAACAGCAGCAAAGCAGTAAAACCTTTAAGTTTTATGTATATGCTAAAACATTGAGATTAAAAAATGTATATAGTGTTTTTATTTTGTTACCATGGGTTATACTTTTACTCATTTCTAAAGTTGCCCAACTCTTAAGAGTTAAAAATTTATCCCATTGAAAGAAAATATGTACGCTATCATAATATAAAATAGTTTAGGCTTCTTAAATGCATTTAAAAATGTAAAATATAATTTACATTCCAATACATCAGCAATATAATTTATTTATTATGCAATAATCTACTCAACATAACATTGTTTAATACTTTAGTATTATTTTTTTAAATTGTGCAAACTTTGGTCATTGGTTGCAATTCACAATGTAGAAACTAAAGTTAAATCTCAAATGTTGTGTTAAAATGAGAAACTAAAAAGATTGATATTTGAAAATATTATACAAATGTCTTATACATTTTAGCTATTACTTTTTAACATAACAAGTAAAAAACTGTGAAACTTTCACTGAGAAGATAAAAGCTACTTAATTAGTTTAATCTCTAATTGAGATATGGTACTGACATCCAAGATGTTGACAGTGTTTTAACAAGAAAAACCTGGCACCAAGCAAACATCATCTCAATTTGGTCATTTGTACAATCAATTTGTCCTAGTAACAGAAGCTGCTATAAACAATCTATCAGCAAGTTTGTTATGTAAGAGCTTTATTTCTCAAGCAGTGACATGATCTCACTGTTTAAATTTTGACAGTATTTAAACATTGATTTAGCATTGGTTGAACTCTGGGAGCTAGCCAAAGTAAAAAACTATGGGTTGTTGCAAACAAATTCCAGACGCAACCAACTGAAATTTTTTTTTTTAAATTACTGTCTATAATGAATTTTGGTAATTGTGGGACAAAGATTAGTAGATTAACAGGTGTATAACTTTATTGATAAATCAAGCATAATGGTTTAAACCGTGTATGCAAAATAAAGATTTTTTTTCATCCAAGAGATGACAATTGAATAATAAAAACATTGCATTTTGCTCTAATGGTAATCTATTTTGTCTTGTACTAATAAAGTGTAATTCTCAGCAAAATCTGCTAGAAAAACTGCCTTTCCAAGAGTAATTGTTTCTTTGAGATACATAAAATGGCTTGTTTTTAATTTTACAATATATGACTGAAAAGTAACTTAATCAAGCCTTTCACAAAGAAAAATATTACAGCTCTGTGAAGGTATTTTATGGAAGCTTCATTGCAAATAGGTCATTTTGGTTGCTGTTTATAATCAACTGTTAACATTTCCATCACTTTTATATTGCTCTTCTGAATCATCATTTTCATGTAAGATACTGTTAGAAGAAATTTTGGGTAGTTTAGCTACTGTTATAAAATTTTTTGGGTAGTTAAGATACTGTTATAGGAAATTTTGGATGGTTTAGATACTGTTATAAAAATTTTGGGTAGTTTAGATACTGTTATAAAATATTTTTGGTAGTTTATATGGCAGGGCACTTGTCGCATTAGTGAAATTTTTGATTCTCTACTGCAGACAACCATTTCAATAATTTTATGGTAAGGCCTTTCAAGACTTACAAAAATCAACGTTAATTTGACATTTTGGTGTATTGTACAAACAGAATGTGCAGTTTTTGAATCAGCAAAAAAGTCAAATAATGGAAATTTTGGATATTCCATTTTTATAGTCTAGGTATTTTATCATATATGACTTTTTTACCTTTCCTTGCCAAATATTTTACAAAGACTTTGTGACAACATTCTGCAACATTTACTGGCAATATTTTAAATTACATTCAGACTTTAGTAAATAACAATGATAAAAAAATTAAAAATAGATAGAATAGTTAGAAAAAACCAGGAATTGGTGAAAGCATAACCTGTTGTAACAAAACAAAAAATTTGTTTTGGTTTAATAACATATATATAAATATAGCATAAATAATTTATATACATTTAAACAATAATAAAGTTGAATGTTTTAAAATCAAAAAATGATCATCAAAAAACAAGAGTTATCATTGGATTCAGCACCTTCAAAATGGTTTAATCAAAAATAACATTTTTTTCCACTAAAACTATTCATAAAAATAAACCACTACAAAATCATTAAGAATATAATGAGAATGTTAATGTAAGAGAATGTCAAAAGGAGAATGTAACCCGAAAAAAGAAATTTCTAGTCAAAACTTCAAAATGCCCTAAATTAATTCACAGCAGGCTATAAGATAGTTAATGTATTTACTAAAGTACAAGTTGATGTATTTACTATATATATATATATATATATATATATATATATATATATATATATATATATATATATATATATATATATATATATATATATATATACATTTACTACAATAAAAAAATTTACTTTGAGGAACTATAGCATCTTTCTCCAGCAGTAAAATACATTTAGCATCTCCTAACATATTTTCAAATCTCAAGCATTTAAAAACATCAGCATATTGTAGACCCTCTTCACTTGACAGAAAACAGGTTTTCGTTTTTTTTTGCATGCATTGGAAGTACTTTTGTGTGTCTGTAATCAAACTTTTTGGGCAAGAAACTTCTGAGTGCTCGTTACACATTTGAAAATATAACCATATTTTTAAGAAATTATAAATATCCATCTCAACTTGCATCACAGCAAGATTTGGTGATTGGAGTAAGTTTATTAGGAGTTCTTTAGTTAAATATTTTGCCAGAGTTAAAGTTTTGCACAGCAGCATATTTCTTTCAAGCCAAGAAAAACATCTATAATATTAAATTTTTCTAAAAATTTTAGTAATAAAAAAGTAACCAGCGAAAAAAAAAAAAAATGAATGTAGTATTACTTCTTGCTGACTTCTGTCAACCCATATCTCTGAGAGGCATCATAATAAATGCATACATTTTCTGCATTTATAGTCTCCAATACAGTGTCTTCACAGTGCTTTAGCAAACCACCCAAGTCAAACATACGTGCAGCAGCAATTACTGGAATCAAATTTGCAATCAAAACTTCAACATCAACTTCATAGCGGTACATGCTTCCGAACACGATATCTAATGCTAAACAATTTAAATTTTTAAAAAATTAACTTTAAATACTTGTAGAGAGAATTTTTAATCCAGAAAGGTATTTACAGTACTTACAGTAATTAAAGTTTGAAACAAAAATAAATTAAGGTAAAAATAAAAATAAAAAAAACTATACTTTACTATAAGTATAAATATTTTTAAATTAACATTACAAAAACTTTATATAAACCATATATTAAAACTTGGCAGTCTGTGAAATTCAAAGGATTTCAGCTTGGCACTAGAGCGCCGTATTCAGCTGACCTCAGATTGGAAAAATATATATTTGGATTTTTTGCTTTCTGTTACGACAGAGCTAATGATTATTTGATTATAAAAGCATTGCTTTATAAAAGATAGCTAAGACAACAATATTTTAAAAAATGTAGCAATTAAACTTTATGTAAGTATATAGCAAAATTATGAATTAGTATAAATAGTTTTGAAGTTGTTTCTAACAAAAAAAAAAATCATAGTTTATTAATTACTTTTTTATTTTTTAAGATTGATCATAAAAAGAATTTCATTTAGAAATACAAATTTAGCTTGTATACTGTAGGCAAAGACTTTGTTAATAGCAAATTGTTTAAAAAAATGAGAACACATTTTAGATGTTTACAGTTTACATCCGGTTGTTCTAACCT
>NC_061157.1:5325341-5330341 GCF_022113875.1 Hydra vulgaris | reverse complement strand
ATGTATATATATATATATATATATATATATATATATATATATATATATATATATATATATATATATATATATATGTGTTGTTCAACACATTGTTATATATATATAACAATGTGTTGTTTTGATTATGTGATAATAATCAACTCTTTTCCGATATGAGAGTGATCAATATAAAGTGAAATAATTACAAAAATAATCAATAAATAAATAAAAGGTTAGATAAAAAACAACAACTTTTTAACGGTACTTAAAGTTTCATGCCATTTTCGGCACTCATCAGCCTTTTTATTAAATCAAGAAAAAACCGTTACAAAGTTAAAAAAAACAACAATGGAATGAGTTCTGATGTCAAACAATAATAATGATGATAATAATAATAATAATAATAATAATAATAATAATAATAATAATAACAATAATTATAATAGTAATATGGAAAAACATCTTTTTTAATCGCTAGTGTAAAATTGGGAAAGAAGGAATCTGTTTCTATGTCTGCACTTAGAAACAATCTCACTCCTTTTATTCAATAGAATATTTGTTTTTATAATTTAGAATTTCATTCTTTTCAGTGAGACATAATTTACAAGATTTGGATGTTGGATTATATGCTTTACATCGCCTGAGAATTTTCCACTTAACTTTAGGAACTAAATTATCTTCTTTTAGCTTCCATACATGCTTTAAGAGCTCAGTATCATTTTTGTATTTATAGATGGTTAAACGATTTCACGTGATCAGCGTATCTTAATTTAAAAGGAGTCTCACTTACACATATATAGGATTTTTCATTAGGAGATAAATCACAATTAGCAGTGGCTACAGTTGCTTGATATACAATGTCGCTTGTTAAACATTTATTGAACAACGAACAGAGATTTTTATTATAGCAGTTACAGCTTTGTTGATTCGTGTTTGTATCGTTGCATAAAATGTATTTGTTGTGTGAATTTATAATAGATTTTATACTTGGCATACAACTGTAGCTAACTTTGACTGTGTTCCTGTTAAATTTTTTATGCAGTTTGTTATTATTAGGAAAATGTTTATTAATTTCAAAAACCATTTTCCCACGGTGCTAACATTTTTGCTAAATGGAGGGTTAAATCAAATGATGTATAGGGCTCAGTTCTGTTTTGGAGTTGATATTGCTTTAGGATTATATGTTAGGCTACACTTATAACAAGACTTTAATAAAGCTTCATTATATAGAGGAATAGTATTTTAAAATATTTCTTTGTTAAAAGAGTTTGTAGACAATCTAAGTTCACCCGAATGTGGTATGTGTTTTAGTATACTTGGCGGGTGATTTGAACCAGCATGGATGTAATTTAATGTATTATCAGGTTTGAAATAAGGTTTAAAAATGCATTCACTAAGATTTAGAGTTACGTCGAGGTAGTTGACAATTTTTATGTTGCATTGCACCATGAAAATTGTCAACTATAATTATAACCATTGCACTTAAATACTTCGACAATATACTTTTTTATTTTTTCCATTTGAGGGTCGCTTTTATTACTAAAAACTGCCAAGCCATCATCATGGTATAAACCAACCTCAAACTTGTTATAAAGCTTTGAAATTTAAAAAAGAAGAAATATTCCTACTAACTCACAAACCTCTGCGCCATCGAATGCTCCCATGGAAACATCAAACAAACTACTTGACTGCTTTATCAAAACTTGATTATTATTAAAAAGTAAAGACTTTCTTGCATGAAAAATTAATGATATGTTCTCTTTATTTAATGTTAGGTGTTGCTCCGCAAAATTGATAGAGTTTTTTAGAAGTGTTTTACTGATAGAAGGGTAGAAGTCAATAATATCAAAAACCAAAAATTTATAAAGGTGTTTATCTTTAATGGCCTTAAACCAATCGGTTTCGAGTTTTATCTAATTATGCTATAGAAGATATATATATATATATATATATATATATGCATATATATATATATATATCTTCTATAGCATAATTAGATATATAATATATATCTTCTATAGCATAGCTAGTGAGCAAATGCTTATCTAGTTATGCTATAGAAGATATATATATATATATATATATATATATATATATATATATATATATATATATATATATATATGCATATATATATATATATATCTTCTATAGCATAATTAGATATATAATATATACCTTCTATAGCATAATATATATATATATATATATATATATATATATATATATATATATATATATATATATATATGCATATATATATATCTTCTATAGCATAATTAGATATATAATATATACCTTCTATAGCATAACTAGTGAGCAAATGCTTATCTAGTTATACTATAGAAGATATATATATATATATATATATATATATATATATAATATATATATATATATATATATATATATATATATATATATATATATATATATATATATATATATAAAGACATTTTATATATATTTTATATATATATATATATATATATAAAATGTCTTTTTCTGAAAACACCATATGCTATAAAGATAAGCAAAACTAGTGAGCAAATGCTTATCTAATTATGCTATAGAAGATATGTATATATATATATATATATATATATATATATATATATATATATATATATATATATATATATATATATATAAAGACATTTTATATATATTATATATATATATATATATATATATAAAAATGTCTTTTTCTGAAAACACCATATGCTATAAAGATAAGCAAAACTAGTGAGCAAATGCTTATCTAATTATGCTATAGAAGATATGTATATATATAATATATATATATATATATATATATATATATATATATATATATATATATATATATATATATATATTATATATATATATAATATGTCTTTTTCTGAAAACACCATATGCTATACAGATAAGCAAAACTAGTGAGCAAATGCTTATCTAATTATGCTATAGAAGATATATATATATATATATATATATATATATATATATATATATATATATATATATATATATATATATATATATATATATATATATATATATATATATATATATATAGGGGTCTGGGAAAGTTTTTGAGATTATTGGAGCAGCCATAGTGCACTGGTTAGCGCGCTTGCCTCAGGAGCTAGAGGTCCGTGGTACAACGCCACCTCTGGGCAAGTTTTATTGCATTGGTGAGGAAAGAGAAGTGAACTTCCTTTCAAGTGATCTTCCGCTGTGCTCTGTAATAAGACCGTAAGGACTTCTTGGGCATCTAAATTAAAAAAAAAAGAAATTTATCTACTACTGTCTTGACAAAATGTATTTTCTTTTTGAGAGCTTATAAGAGGCAGCCAGTCTTGTATCTGATCTCACTTCTGTAATAGATTGGGGCTCACAGTGACTTGAAAATTTTAACTCCAAAGAAACTCAATTATTTACTGCAAACAGTTATCACAATACCGTTGACATTCTTATATTAATAAATGGTAACCTCTCACTGAGTCCTCTTCTTTACACATTCTTGAATTATCTCATTACAGGTTTTTAATTGAAACCATATTTACAATCAATTGCTAAGTTAACATTTGCTAAGATTGCCTCTCTTTATCATGCTTGCCATTTTCTTACTCCTGATTCCATTTTGTACTTCTAAAAATCTCTTTTTCATCCCTGTATGGAATACTGTTATCACATTTGGGCTGGTTCTTCTAATGATCCTCTTTCTTTTCTAGAAAAGTCCAAAAAAACATTGCAAATGTAGTTGTTGTAATAGACTGTTCTGTATTTAAAATTATAGTTTATAGCAGGAATGCAGAGTCCCAAAAGGACTACGGGTTTTTATCTCTATTTTTTCCAGGTCTGTAGTGTTTAAACGCTCTAAACATATTTTTTGACTTATGATCTGCTATAAGAAAAAAATTAATGTGGTTTAATGACTTGGAACTTATTGTTTTTAAGCCTGGAGTCCGGAGTCCTTGCCGCCATTATACCTAAGGACTCTGGGTTCAAAAAATGATTGTTCCTCTTACCTAAAAGTCTTAATTTTTTTCTTATTAGTAGTCCATAAACCTTTTTATATTTTTAGAGCTCCTGGATACCAAAAACTATGAAGAAGTAATTTTTTTGAGACTTTCAAATCCGGGGTCCTTTTTGGGACTCCGCATCCATGGTTTATAGAAAATGGCACTTTTTCTACATTAATAATAAAAAAAATTCTGTTACTGTTATTTAACAATTAATAAAGGTTATTAAAAAGTTGCGGGATTTTTTTTTTTTTTTTTAAATAAGTTACAAATGGAAATTGCAAATGTTAAATTTACCTCCTAAAGGTTCCGGAGGAAAAAGTTATAATTTTAAAAATTTTATTATAAAAAGTAAAATAAAAAATATCCTCAAGGCTGACCATTTTTTTAAATTAATTTTAATTGAAAATCTTTCAAACCTCAAATCCAAAACAGACACCTTGAATAAGGCTACGCATTGAAAAACATGTAAATAATAATAATAATAATAATAATAATAATAATAATAATAATAATAATAATAATAATAGTTTTACAGACCGTGATGGTGAAAATTTTTCTTGAATTTCTTCTTCTCCTTCTATAAATTTTCTTTTTCTACTTTGTTGCACGTCTTTTTCAACATCAGGAACACCAACATGTAAAAGATTACCCATAACTCTCACATTTCAATACTGTAAGTATTTTTGACAAAATGGGACAATTACAATTGACTTTAAATTAAACTAAAAAAACATCATAGATAATATCAGGCAAGAATAATCTAATAATAAAAATCAGCATATATATATATATATATATATATATATATATATATATATATATATATATATATATATATATATATATATATATATACATATATATATATATATATATATATATATATATATATATATATATATATATATATATATATATATATATGTATGTATGTATATACATTTACTTCTGGAGAATTAGGTCTGTATTATACTTTTCTAATATAATTTACATGCTTAAAGTTTTAAA